>JAAAKQ030469766.1:7134-21730 GCA_010016005.3 Zanna intricata | reverse complement strand
AATGGGTTAAATTCTGTTTTTATATAAGATTTTTCTAAGCCATTATGCGATAATTTTACGTTGACTTTTACATGTATTTTTTTAAATTTTAAAGTGTAATTTATTTTTATAATGATACTTTACAAATCGACATACTTCGAAAACCAACACAATGTAACACTATAATAACAGCTAATTCATCTCATGGATGTCAAAAAATGGCAGCCTACAGTTTTTTAATCTATAGAGCTATTTTAAATATCTCCAATACAACAATTTAAAACTAAATTCTGAAATAAACATTGTAAAGAATATAACAGTATTAAATGGTTATAATGAATAACTGATCAATAATTATAGTTTTAATTTTAATGATCTCAAATTGAGGAATAACTTTTTCTAAGGATGGTCGAGTGACCAAAGCGCTAGAAAAAAGAATGCAGATGAATAGTTTGTAACATTGAATTTTATATAAGCGTTATTTACATATAAGCAGCATATTATATCACTGGACGGTGACAATTGCATCATTAATTGTAATATATTGGTGTAGATTTGCAACCTGACAATTTCATACACTTCTTAGGACCTTCCAAAGTTAAACAATTTTTTTACTATTTAAAGCTAACTCACTGAAAAGAGTGTTATTCATCATAAGAATACTTTTGGTACTCCTAATATTGATTGATTTTGAGCTTCCTGAAAATAGTATTGGTATGACTGAAAAAAAAAAAAAAATTGCTATATTTATCATTAATTTAAATCTAAAAGATGTATGTGTTGATTTTAAATCTTTTCATTTAAAAATTGTTCCTAAAATGAACTGCTTATTTCTTTAATTAATCCATATAACACTATTTTTAATAAGTTGCTTTTAATTTTTTAAATTAATTTTTTTTAACAAGGAATAGAATATTTTTTAAGCAATTTTTAATTTGTGTTGTGTTTAAATGAACTAAGTTAAACAACTGAAAATAAATTTGTTGTATTTATATATTTAAGAGTATTTTATCAGTCTAAATTAATATTGGTAGATCTGATATTCGTGCTGTTTCATATTGTACTCTGTTATGCGTAAAATTGTAGATCTGTTCCTGCCTGCAAGCTAATTAATTCATTGTATTCGTTTATTTGAAGAATGTAGTAATATGTTAAGAGGTGATAAAAATCAAAGTTTACCATTTATTACTTTTTTCATCTTTTATGACATTATAGGATCACTTTAGCAGTCCATTATCCAAGTCTTTGCAGGAACTTCTCAAGTCTTGTGGTCCTTCCAGTACTGTTTCATACGTTCCAACCTCCGTGCTCTTTCTGATATTAAAAATGTTTATGTTGTGAGTGTGAAGCAAGTGTTTTTATCCTTTATTTTTAATTTTATTTTATCTCTGATGTCTTCTGGTGTAAGCCAGTTTCCTTCAGATCCTCTCTTATTTCTCTGATTCATCTGCATCCTGTCAAATCCTAGTCTCCTCTAATGCTGGTATTATTGGTGGGTTCTAGCTCTTTGTACATGACTTTGTTGGGCACAATCCACTATTGCTTGTCTTTTTTTCTGGTACTTTTTGTTGATGCAAGTTCTTCCAATTCTTCTTTTGATTTTCTGTAGGCTATTGGTCTTTGATTGTTAATTCAGGTGGAAGAGTGTTTTTGTTGCATATAGGCCAATGTTTTATAACTTTGTTGTAATGCTTTTGCGTTTATGGATAGACATTTTTTATTGTAGGTGTACCAGGTTAATTTTTGTCCTTTAGCTAGTAATGTCTTTTTACTTCTTTGGATTGAGGATTTTTGTGTAGGTGGTTTGTTCATTTCTCAGGTAGTTAATTTTTTAGGTTGCTTATAATTTCTTTGAGGTATTTAATTTGGGTTACTATTTTGTACCATTTATGTTTACATGTTTTAATTGTATTAATCTTTGTGACAAAATTTCTGTCTTGAATGGTATTTTGAAGCTAGTTTCAATGCAATGTTCAAATATCTGTGTTTTAGCTCCTTGATGTCGTTTGCTAGCAGTGTCAAATCCGGAGAAACAGTTTTGTTTTGATTTTTTGGCCTATTTTTATTTTTGGGGGCATATTTTCAGTCATTTTCTTATTATCATTTCCAGAGCACAGTTGAATAGTAGCGCTGAAAGTTTATCACCTTTGATACAGTCCTGTTTTGATTTTAAATGGTTCCAAGAGGTCATCTCTGAATTTCATTTTTGACTTAGTGTTTTAGGTTAATTTTATTATGTTTCTTAATTTGGGATGTAGTTGAAGGTGTCTTAGAATTTTTAGTAGAAATTCTTTATAAATGCAGTCGTACGCTTTCTTGAAGTCTACAAATATTATCAACATGTCTACTTCTTTTTTTATTGCAATCCATTATTAGCTCGACTTTGATGATCTAGATTGGGCAGCTCCTCCAGGGTCTGAAACCTTCCTGTATTCTTGTTCTTTCTTGAGTTGCAAATCGATCCTGTTGTGGATGATTCTTTAAAGAATTTTGTGTTTGTGTCTAGGAGTGAGATTTTGCTTTAGTTTCGTCTGCTTTTTTGTATAGCGGTTGAATGAGTACTGTTGTTCAGCGTCTGGTAGTTCTTGTTGGATTCAGATATTAATAAGTTGTTGATGAAGGGCAATTTTGCCGGTCCTCCTGCATGTTTCCAGATCTCTACAAAGATCTGAACTTCTCTCACCTCCTTTGTATTCCTTAATCTCACTTAGTGCTTGGTAGACTTCTTTTATTGTGGGAGGGTTGATGTTTTCTAGTGGTATTGTTATTGAGGTGCTGGTGTTGAACTTTAAGAGTTCTGTTAGTTCTTCGCAATTTTTGAGTTTGTTGAAATATTTAGCAAAAATCTCTGCATTATTTTTATTATTATAGACCAAATTATGGTTTTCATCCTTCATTTGTAGGGTTGGGAGTTGTTTTTTGAAGGTTTTGTGATAATCTCTTAATTGTGTTGCATTGAATTCTTCTTCTACTGATTTCAGTGTATCTTTACAATGTCTTTTTTTTTGACATTTATTCATATTAGCTAACTTTTTTTTTATTTATTAAAAATTTTCTTAAATTTTATTTAAGAAAATAAGGCACCTAAAACCAAAGTGATTTCACTTTTTACCCGAAATTGAAGTAATAGTAGTATTGTATATATTTAACATATCAATATTGATATTTCATTTTGTTGCGAAATCAGCTGTAATATATAATTTTTTAATGTAAAAACTGGTTTTATTTACAAAAACTACAGTCTCCAGATACATTTTTTCATTTCTTAAAAGCAAAACCAGCAATGTCTATATCAGCATATAAAAAGCCTTTCTATAACTTTGGAGGCAGAAACTTTGAAGGTTATGTTTATTTTTCAAAGGCGTGTTAGTGAGTGTTGTATTGTTTTTCTTTTGTAAAAATATTTTAGTTTATAAGATGGATAAAAATTATAAACCATGGGAAGTATAAATAAATCTTTCATCTCTCTCTCTCTCCATCCAAAGTCAGAAAACGAACATATAAAAAAAATGGAAATGAAATTTAGTTAAAAAGCTGCGATTAATTTTCTCTTGTATATATTTTATTGTGTTAGCCTATATTTATTTTATTTTTTTTAAATATGATGTAATGATGTTCATATTGCTATAAATTGTTTCAAGTCAATACAAAACTTCAAAACAAGTTGTCTGTTGAGGTTAGTGGTACCCACCTTTTATTATTGTTTTTAGGTGAATTTGTTTGGACTGTAATAGTTTTGTTTGCTTGCCTGGTACTGTTCACATGACCTTCTTCAGTTTCCTGACTGTGGCCATAATATTGAAAGTTTTTGGTGTTCACAACTCACCATGCAAGAATGTTATAATTTCCATAAGCTGTATTATGGGAATAAAGATAGGTCTTCTCAAAATATATTTACTTTAAATTATTGTAAAATAGTGCTCTTTATAAGATGTAGACCTACTACTCATACCCATGACAGTAAAAAGTGCCAAACTAAATATTTTATTAGGAAGAATAATAGTGATCTTCCAATTTTTTAGAAAGTATTTTTAAATGATTGTGTGAAACTTGATGAAGAATTGAATTTGTTTGTTCAAATTTTGTTGAAACAGGGAATGCATCTGTTGAAAAAAGTGATGGTGATCATAATCACAAAAATTTAGACCAAAATAAAGTCTATAATTTCATTCATTTCTAAATTAAAATACAGTGAAATATACATTACTGTTGTTTACAAACTGGGAGGCAATATCTTCCATCAGAGCTTGATTGCTAAAGAGCTGTATCTTTTTTAGCAGTATTACTAAATTACATAAAATGTATTATGAGTTCATAGAAGACCAAAATTTGAAAGTCAAAGAATGCTACTTTGGATTTATTTTTAACTGTGTATTTAATATTAGTTTTGGAAGTCTGCAGGTACATATGTGCTTGACACGTTTAGAATTTAATGAAAAAATCAAACTTGAAAAAGATATTGACAAAAAGAATGAAATTTTAAGGTGAAAATTAATCCATAAAAGGTGAGCAAAAGCATCTTCTATTCACTGTTAAAAGATAAAAATTTTGATGTGCTTCTGCCATTTGATTGTCAAAAAAACTTGCCATTACCAAAGATACCAGATCAGACTTATTACAAGAGACATTGCTATCTATACAACTTTACAATAGTTTAGGATAGCAGCTGATGCATATTACAACAGCTTTGTGTACACTGAGAATATCCATAACAAAGGATCAGATGAGAATAGCATCATTGCCTATCAATAGCTGAATTCTCTGGATTTAGTGGAAATTTTAAATTAATGCTCTTTGCTAATGGTTATAGGGAGCAAAACAAAATAAGATTATTATTGCAGGTGTGTTCTCATTGGCTTGTAGATGCTGCTCCAAATTTAGAATTAGTTGAATTCCTCCTGATAAAGTTGTTCTGTCTAAGATGAAATTAATAAAACGCAAGTTATTGAGAACTCTGATAAGTATCTAAAATAATTGGAAAACAGGCTGTTACAGGTTGGCAGTACTAAATATCAAGTCTATAACTTGATAAAAGAGACAGACATTTTTAAGCCAGTGAGTACTTGACATTTCAAGTTTGCATCATGTAGATTCTGTTTCCTTAAAAGGTCTAAATTCAGTAAATCAGGTGTTTTGATTTGAGAAGGAATTCTATTGTCATGAGATGTCTTCGTTCAGATTTATAACCAAAAAGGGTAAGCAAGTGATGGATGTAAACCCAGACCTAATTTTACCAAATGCAAGAGGACGTTTTAGTCCAAAAAAATTGTTGATGTTAAAATACTATTTTAAATTCATTTTATAGAAAACTGGCTTAAAATTCCTGAACTGGAATTTTATAAAATCCTAATTCTTACAAACTTTTCTATTGATCATGCTGTGGCAGAAGATCCAGAAGAGAACTCGTGTGAATATATGGAAGAATTTCTAGAACTTGTTTAAATTTTTTAAATAAAATTAATAGTAGTTTTTATAAGGTTTTTGGTTACGCAATAAAAGTTTTATTCTATACTTTTTTGAGTAAATAATAAAAACATATTTTATTCATATATATATTAGTGTTTCATAGTTTTATTGTACAGCTAACCTGTTAACCAGTTAGCCTCTTGTTTATAGTAATCTTTCTAATTAAAATTTAGATATTTCAGTTTATTAATTCAATTTTCCTAAGGTAAATACAATGTAAATTAATCTTCTGTTTAAAAACACATTTCATCGTTTCAAGATGAGGTGAATTTGACAAGCTAAACCAGCAATCTCCAAATATCTTATTTGCAAAGTAAGCAATATCTGGTTTTTGGATGCATAATCAATAATATCCAGATTTAAATTTCTTTTTCTAAATATTCTTTATATAGAAACTAGAAAAAATTTGCAATATACATTCTCAATGCTACACTAAAGTGTAACTGACATTTCAAAGAATTCCACCTAGGAAAAATATCTGAAAATGATATTGGTGAAACTTATTTCACTGGAGATTGCTTTGCTTTTAGGCACCTCAAGTATAGTTTATTAAAATTGTTCAAATAATTCAAAAGGGCTTTTCTCAAATTTATCAAAATTGTATACTTTACTATAAATACAATGAAGAAGGGTTTTACATTAATTGACTAGCTTTAACTGACTAAAAATATCTAATTTTATAATTATCATTTATTTTACAGACAAGATATGGTAAGATAGGAGTGAATATTTGCTACGGTAGACACCATCCTTTGAACTGGCTAATGTTTGGCATAAATGGTGCAGAGATTGTGTTTAATCCATCTGCTACTGTTGGAGATTTGAGGTAAGATTATGTATTGTCACAAAAAAAAATACATAAACTTTTAATGGTCCTGTGTGAGGCCATTGAGAGTAATTATTACAATTCAAAAATTAAAAAGATGAGTTGTATTCATTGTATTTATTTTTAAATGTGAAGAAAATGTTTTTTTTAAATATATTAAAGATTTGTCAGTCACATTATTATTTGGTCAGAATACGAATAAACTGCATCCCTACTAGCTAGCTGATGATTTGATTGTGACTAAAGCGTAGTCAAGTACTTGCATCCTGAAAGTGAAATGATATTCAGTAAAAGATAAAAATGACATAATTAATGATGAGCTAGACCACTGTTGTAAAGCACGTTAGTGAGTACCTGTTTAAAAGTAAAATTAATAAATTAATTAAGAAAGTTGAAGTTTCTACATTTCTGTCAGAAAAATTGAGACAGAACTTGGATCATACACAGTAGGAATATATTCTAAATGTATTATTGAGGTTTTATTATTGTGTTTCATTATTTATCTTTGCAACATTTTCAGTGAAATTATTTGAATTAATCAGTTTAAAAAAAAATATATCTGTATTTGTTTTGAATTCTCATCTGTATCTTTCAGTGAGCCATTATGGGGTATAGAAGCAAGGAATGCAGCTATTGCAAACTGTTATTTTACATGTGCAATTAACAGAGTTGGTACAGAAGAATTTCCCAATGAATTCACTTCAGGAGATGGTAAACCTGCACATAAAGAATTTGGATCATTTTATGGATCAAGCTATGTTGCTGCACCGGATGGATCCAGAAGTTCTGTAAGAACACTTTATATTTTTTTATTTATGGTATTATTTACTATCAAATATGCAGTACTAAAGACAGCATGAAGTAATTTATTTCCAGTAAATAGTTTCTATAACTCCATATCAAATGTATAATTATTGAATTTATTTCACAAAACTGCATACTTACAGAATTTTCACAAAGATAAACCAGTGATGTCCTTTTTGTCATTAGCTTTTCTCTTAACCAATTTAACTTGTCAGGATTTGTAACATGAAATGAAGAGGGCTTATAATTTTTCTTTGTAATCAGCAGTATAAATATATATCGATTCAAAAGTTCAAAAAAAGGTATATTATTAATGCATTTTTAGGTTTTTTTTAGTTTAACACTAAAACAACTTCAATTTTGAGTTAAGCTGCAAAACTTGAATTTCATAAATATAAGTTACAACTTTAGTAAAAATGCTAAATGGTTTTAAATTATTATATTTAGAATGAGTATAGAAATTATATTTGTTATTTATAAATTTTTCTTGAAGATGTTATACCAGTTTTTTCCAAGATTATCCAGCATTTCTTTTAGAATTTCATTGAATAAAAAGAAAAAATAAAAATTATATATGATATTGTAAAAAAAAAATATATGAAGTTGAAATTTTATTGAAATTCAAAAAATAAGGTAGACAGATATATTTATGTATAGATATTATTTCATAGTTTCAATTAGGTTTAAGATTATTTACTAATAATTTAGATAATAGTTCAATCAGGTTTGTACAGCAATCCAAATCTTTGTTGAAAAAAGTTTTTACTGTTTTAAAAATTGAGTTAAAATTTTGCCAATATTTTTTTTTTTATACCAAATAATTTAAATCATATTGTAATTATTAATACTATAATTTTATTAATATATCAGAATATAGCAGTAGTATATGAATTTTATCAAGGAAATTTGGGTATTCAAAAATGCCAGAAAAATAAAACTATTTTGTTATATTGTAAGTGCAGTATCTTTTAGTTTCAATTATTCTTCTTCATGTGTATTGTGATTATATATGTTATATGAAATTTATTTTGTTATAGTAAGTATGATTTATGTTCTGTATTTTATAGTAGTTTCATATTATAATAATATAGAATGTATAATAAAGACAAATTGTTGCAAATTAAGTAAAATAAATATTTCCAATTTTAACTTTGGTATAGTGTTGTATAATGCAAAATATATGACCATGGTAAGTAGTACTGATTAAAAATGGAAATTTATCTATCTGTTGATGGATTTTGTTATCTGAAATAAAAGTACTCTTATTGGTATACAAAATTGTAGAAGATTAGTTTTGTTCTTATTTTTATCTTTTTTTTTTTTTTTTTTTTTTTAAATAAGTATCATTTCTTTTACTTATGTAATTTATTTTCATAAATATCCAAGAAAAAATGTATTAAATTCCATAATTTTTTTATATTTTACAAATAATAGAAATATAGTATAATTACTTTGGTATTCAAATTGTGTATGTATAAATATGTAAACATGTAGTTAAAAAAAAAAAAAATCATTATTTATATATCTAAAACATAATTTTTACCTTCCTAGCATCATAGTCTAGAGATATGCGGCAGAAAGAAAAGTTTGATGATCAGTCAAAAACTGGGATATGGGTTTTTTGCATTTCATAATGTTTCACCCAGGAACCTCAAAAAAAAAAAAGTAGGGCTAATATTCATGTAAATGTGTGCGTATATATATATATATTTGTGTTGGCGTATTTGAAGTTTAATAATTTTTAACTGGATAAAAATGATCTCCCTAAAAAAAAAATACTTTGGGGACAATGTGAGGAGAGGGAACTGACATAAGTTTAAAAATATGAATTTTTTGAATTTTTCAAAACTTTCTTGGTGTATTAAAACGTTTAATATTAAAAGTTTAACTAATAGAATTTTACTGAGTTCATTCCAAAAATTTTATTTTTGCATCTCTAAAATTTTTAAAATTTTAGAGAAAACATGATTTGGCGTTAGCTCAGTATCTCAAAAAGGGAAAGGGATAATCACAAAATGTATTTTTTCCTAAATAATTCTCATGAAATGGGCTATAATACAAATAAATTAAATTTTGAGGTTTTCATTCCCTTGAGTAGTTTCTTTGTTATATGTAAAAGTTTTTAAAATTACTCATTGAGCCAGTGTAGGACCTCTGTGAGTTATTAAACTCCACTTGCACTATTTTTGATTTAATTACAATTCTTAATTAAATGTAAAAATAAAAAAGCTGCAAGTAGAAACAGGTCCAGCTTGCAAAATTTACTGCTGGAACTGTCCAAGTAGCAATAGGAGACATACATGTCTCGACAAGTATGTCATCAGACAAGCAATTCTTTGCTTGCCTAGTCAGTCTGCTACTTGTGCTTCTTGAGGAAACAGTATAGTGTATACAGCCTAGGATTTTATGTATTCTGTGTGCGAGTGTATAGTGGTTTTTATGTGTTTTTCTTTTTTTTTAACTCTGGATTATAACTTATACTACTAAACTTTAAAATTTACTATTAAAATTTAACTTTTTTTAGTATTATATTTGAGTAGTTTAGTTTTAAAATCTGCCTTATCCATTTCATTAAATTTTTCAGAACAGCAAAAAAACTGGTCGCAGTAACATCTTCATAGCTAAAATTTTGGTTTATTCACTATAGAATAATAAAGTTACTCCTAATTAAATAATAAAAATTTTATTTTGTTAACTGTTCTGTGCTTTGCATTGGCTAAATTAGATCTGTAGTTACAGTTCAGCATTCATTCTATAGAAAGTTGTGATCCAGCTACTGACAATAAGATTGAACGATTGCAAAACTGGTTTGAAATGATCGGATGTCTGTGTGAAGGGAAGAGTATATGAAGAAAATGTTAAGTGTATTAGGGAATTAGGGAGTCTTTCCTGTCAGTAACTGATTACTGTGACTCAGTAAGAATCAGTTTAGAGCGTAAATTTGTATACATAAATTATTTATGTCAAGGGCTGTTATCTGTTATAAAATAAGTTCCACTGATATGTTTAGAATTAAAATGTAAACTGACCCGGACAGATTAAGACAACGTTTAAATTACAAGCACTAAAACAAAATTTACAATTTTTAGCATAATTCAGAAATTAAAATTAAATAAGCCATTTTATTATAGATGTTAATGTATAAAGATATACAATATAACATTGTTTTAAGTGAAATGATTTTGGCAGAAAAAAATTTTATTTTTGTATTTCCAAGATTTTTAAAATCTTAAAACATAGTTTAGCGTTAACTCAATATCTCAAAAAGGGAAAGGGATAATAATCAAATGTTTTCTCCTAAATAATCCTTATGAAATGAGCTATAATACAAATAAATACAACTTTTAAGGTTTTCATTCCTATGTATAATTTTTTTTAAACTTAATTTAACGTTTTTAATCTTTTGAGCGAGCACTGTAGAGCTCTTCTTTATCCCCTTGGTTGTTGATATTTTTCCCATAGAAAATAATTTTTGTTATAAAAGACTTCTTTTTTTTTTTTGACAACTAGAAATTATATTTAAACACAATTTATAATATTAATTAACTATTAATCAATTATGACATTTTAACCATTTTAATAATAGAATAAAATTTACCATCAAAATTGAAAATCAAAACATTACACTTTACATTTTCTACATGTTTTAATTGATTACGATAATGATATAAAACTTTTAGATATAATAGATTTTTAAAAAAGAATCTATTATACAAAATAAAAACCCATCATCAATAATATACAGAAAAGAATTACAAGTGAATAGACATGGACAAATTTAAAGCTGAAAATCCTATTGACATATTTATGTAGAAATATGTGTAGTCGCTGCAATTATGAACTGAAGTCTGAAAACTTATCAGATTTATTTCAGTTAGTACTTCACTTTATGTGGGTCCATTATCAGTCTAAAGCACTTAAAAGATTTTTGACATTATCATATATTGATAATGTATAGAATACATACATATATAAAATGTATATGTATGTAATGTATAAATATTTGTATAGAATACATATATTCTGACTTGAGATTGAAAAAATATCTCCATGCTGTAAGTTTCATTATCTATCTTTTAACTTGGGCACCAACTTATTTAATTATTCACTTCTTGTTAAAAATTTTTAAAGCAAAACAATTTAATCTTTTAAATATATTTTATATATTTTAATATAATCTTTAACTTTGACTTTTGTAAGAATAAGTATTTGCCTATCTAAATTTAACTTCCATTCCCCAAACTCAATATTATTGACTTTTCTCTTAGTATCTATTGTAGACTAGATTATTTTATCTTCACAAAATAAAAAAGTGTGTCCCAAGCATTGTTCTATTTCTAAATGAATAATTCTCTTTTGAAAAGTAATTATTAATTTAATATTACTTAGGCATTAACCATCCCAACAAGCAATTCTATATTATAATTCAATTAACCAATGCAAAGTAAATTAATTATAAAACATTTTTTATAAAATAGGATCAAAGAAAAACTTCCTTAATGTTTTCAACGTTATTGCTAATTTTTTTTTGGGCAAAAAAACCTTGCTGACATGATCTTGCCAAGAAAACTTGTTTAACTACTAATCCTGTATGTTTATTTTACTCAACAAATCGGTGGAACTTATTTCATAACAGATAAGAGCCCTCAAATCTACCTTGACATAAGTAATTTATGTATACAAATTTGCGCTCTAAACTGATCCTATTTTTTGAATTTTTTTTTAGAGTCTCAGTAATCAGTCACTGACAGGAATTATCCTGTCAATGACAGATAAGACTCCCTGATACACTTAACATTTCCTTCATATACTCTTGGTCATCACTTATTTTTCCCTTTACACAGATATCCGATCATTTCAAACAGGTTTTGCAATCGTTCAATCTTATTATCAGTCGGCTAAACTTTCTGTAGATTGGTGTTCAACTGTAACTACAGATTTACATTTAGCCAACTGCAAAGCACAGAAGGCTTTCTGTTCAGGAGTTCGCATCTTTGCTGGTCAAGCAGAAAGATAAGGAATCAATTTACAGCGAGGCTCACAACTAAAACTGTCCATTTTGCACTTGCTTCTAGCCTTAAATCAACACTATACCCTAATAGATATTGTAACAAATTAAAACCATGAAATTTTTTTTTCTACAGCTGGTATTTCAATGAATTATATCTTGTACATTGTTTCATGTTATCCAGTTTATCCTCTAACATTTTAACTTTAGTTTTAAGAGAATTTATTTTAATTTTTTTAGTTCTATGAAGGATGTTCAATAATTAACAAGATAAATTGATATACAGAAAAATTAATTTATTCAATGACAATGAAACTTACACGACTTTTCTACATAGTCTACAGCAACATTTAGAGACTTGTTCCGTCGTTCTGGGAGCTTTCTGATTTCTGCCGTGTAGAATTACTAATTCTGAATTACTTAATTTAAGGCTTGGTTAAAACCAGTCCAGAATATCTACAATGAGGGTCCTTCTCTCCCTCTTCTCTTTTTCTCAATATAAATTATGAATCATTTGAAAATAATCTTGCAAGACCCTGATCAACCTTCTACTATTAAAAATGTTTAACTCTATGGCTGAAATTCAACTTAAGTTATCCTTTATATAGAAATATATCATTGTTTATTAATTGTACTTTAATGAATTTTTAAATGAATGTGTGTGCATTTATCCCATCTATATGGGTCAGTTGTGTTTATATAACTTTATGAACACAATACTACTGATTCATAATACTACTGTTGAAACTAAAATATTTACTGCTGCTCATATCCATTGCTTATTGCGTGTAAAATTTTTAAATAGATTATTATTTTGTTTTTTATTGCAGTTGAAATATATGTTAAGCAATTTTTATGGACAACAATGTTAATTAAATTTCCTGTTCATATAAATAACAACAGTTTTTTGTAACTGAAATAAAGGCATCATGTAAATTAGCATTGTGTGTATGAAATTTTTATAAAAAATAATCCAAAAAAACTATAATTTTTTTCAGAGTCTTTCAAGAAATAAAGAGGGGTTACTAGTTGCTGAACTTGACCTAAATTTATGTAGACAAGTCAAGGATACGTGGTGTTTCCAGGTACAATCAATTTATATATTTTTAAACTTATTTCAGAAATTTTGAGATTGGTTAATGAAGAAGCTTACATTTCTGTGGTAATTAAATAACAAAACCATAGGTGCTACCACAACATAGGTGGATATTTATAGAAAAGACAAACTAAGGCGTGATCCCTGATAAGGGAACAGAATGACCCTATTGTTGTTTAACAATATTAACTGAATGATGGTTAAACTGCAGAAACTTGGGAATATCTTATATTTTGAGTAATATATTATTAAAAATGCGAAAAACTAAGTCACATTTAATTTTTTCATTTCTTTTTTTATTGCAGTCTGATATGGACTCCTCTTGGTTAAATTAACTCCTCATTACATCTCCACTTAGGGATTGTACAGACTACTTTCTACTTCTACTACTATTACTAGAGAAATAATAGTTTAAAATTAGATGTGTCAGGAATTAGTGAAATAAGATTTATAATTGAAAGATATCACAGGATCAAAAAAATATTGCTTTTCGTTGTCAGCAACTATGTAAAAGACTTTATATTATTAAGGATAGATTAACTCCAAGATTACAACATTTTTATAATGATGTTAATCATTATAAAGTTGATGTTAATTATTATAATGATTTTAAAATAATCATTATTAAGCACAAGTCTTGTACTTAAAAGCATGTACAGTTTTCTTTATTATTAAATTTCATTGAAGAGGATTTAAAAAGTTGAGTATACTAACCCACTAAATTGTGGTTAAGTTTTAAATAGATTATTATTTAAAACAACTATTGCCAAATATTTGTATTAAATTTAAAAAAAAAATCATTTAATATATCAGTAACATGTTCAATAAAAAGTAAGTTGATATAGTTGTAAGTGTACAATTATTTAATTTTTTACATGTGTAACTAACTGTTAATGATTTTAACTTTGGTAATTATGTTTCTATCTTGGAATTTGTTCTTAATAAAATTTTAACAATTTATCCAATAAAACATGATTTTATTCAAATAATTTTTCCTGAGATATTGATTTAAGAATTAGCTTGGCTGCTTTTTCTAAAATTGAAAAGATAGATTTCTGGATTTATTTTTGAGAATATCAGTTTAAACAAATAAATTTAAAAGAATTTATCTTTATATAAACATTGCTGTTTCTTAAGAAAATCAATTTCTGTTTTAAAAACAGACAGCCTTTTTTATAATAATATCTGAAAACACCTGAATATTGGATACCTTTTATTTGCTAGTTATTTTATAATAATATTGTAAGCAATTTAAACTTGTTAATTTTTGTATTTTGTTTTCAGATGACACAAAGACTACCATTGTATGCAGAATCGCTGACAAAAGCAATTGATATAAATTATAAACCACAGATTATAAATAAATATAATCAGTAAATACATGACTGTATATATATATATATATATATATATATAT
>JAAAKQ030469755.1:0-23768 GCA_010016005.3 Zanna intricata | reverse complement strand
AGACAGACTTATAGGCCACATATTAAGGCACCCTGGAATAATCGCTTTGATATTGGAAGGACAGGTAGATGGGGAAAGATTGTGCAGGCAGGCAACGGTTGGAATATGTAAAACAAATTGTTAGGGATGTAGGATGTAGGAAGTATGCCGAAATGAAACGACTGGCACTAGATAGGAAATCTTGGAGAGCTGCATCAAACCAGTCAAAACCAGAAAATTTTGGCACACAGACTCGTCTAAATGATACAAGTTGTTGGTAAATATTTGGTGTCAATATCTCTAGAATGTCGGAGTAAATGAGTTTCTTTAGAGTGAACTTTCACAAAAGTTTGCTAACATAACCCCACTTTATATTAATTTCAATACATGCATACCTTACCATTAAAAAAAAATTATTTGCCCCTAAATTCTCTCCTTCCCCAAAAATCAGATAAATTATTTTTCAATTTATTGCATATTTTTAACTGAAATTTTTGTTATCTTCCTAAGCACAGTATTAGTGGAAGGCATGTGACAAAAAAAAAACCCAATAATTTGGGTAAATATTGGAGCGCTGATCCTAAAAAAGTGGTAAAGTAAAAAAAAATAGTAATAGCTTAAGTAAATAGGTATAAGTAAAGAAAAAAAATATCGATTTTTAAAAAAGATTTTAAACTCTTTTCATGTATCATTATTTTTCCACTATATAAGAATAAATAACTAATACCATGAAAATATAACAACTTTGTTGGTTTTTTATTGGTGTAAAGGACGATTAAGCTGCATTAAACTTTAGCCTAACGGACAATTTTTATACTGTTTAAATGTATTTTTAAGTTTATAAAAACTCTTGTGTAGTTCTGCCCAAGAAGACCGAATTTTCGTTTCCGACGCCCTCAATATTTTACATCAGAAATTTACCGATTTTCAGAGTAAAACGCACTATATACATTCAATTAACTTGTGTAAACACAATAATCAGATTTAAATTCGGTCACCACTGTGACTCACTGCATAAGCGTGAAAGATCTCAAATTGAAGTTATGTTGTCTGTTGTCGACCTTAAAATAGGCGTAACTCAAGAATGAGTCAATCAATCTTCATAAAATCTTTACATGCACAACTTCAAAAATACTGCTATAGAATATCTGAATTTCAATGAAATTGATTAAGTTTGAGATTTTGGAAATTTGAAGATCTTCGAGCCAAAAAATTATATATGTACTTAATAACGGACACCCAATTTTAAGTGATTATTGTTTTCCGTACTTCTCATATCTCAAAACTTAAAGAACACTCATTTTCAGCTCTCTGATACCTGATATGCGACCATACGTTTCCTAGAAAAATCGTTAAAAACAAAACAGGGTCTAATTTTTTACGTATTGAATATAAATGTTTATTTATTATAACAACTGAAGCTCAGGTGTCTTCTTTTTTTAGTCGGACAACAAAATGTTGTTTATTACAAAATGTTACAAAACAGATTTGTTAAAAAAAAAGAAGAATAACGTTTTTTGTGGGGTTAAATTATAATTTTCCGTCTTTTAATCAATATTAGGTGTGTGTTATATAATATATTTAAAGAGAAACGTTGATAATTGTTATATGTATGGTATATAGTCTATGATATATGTGAACAAGTAATACGTAGAATGGCCTTTAGCCTATACGAACGGGGTCTGTCCAACACAATCAATAGGCCCATTTCAAGTGGAGACCGCTTTGTTACCGCTACCAGATTGATTGTGGCGTGCACACTGCACACGCACGCACACAAACTCTCAGGCACGAACACATGCACGCGACTCTACGGATACGGGAACAGTAACGGAGATAAATTGCGGACAGTATCAGAGAAGTATTTTGATGGTCAGTAGGGGTGGAGTTGGTGGGGGCGGGAGGGAGAGTTGGCCCATATGGAACTGCTCTGATAAAACTACCACACGCACACTTATATAACACGCTTAAGCTACATAGTACACAGGAATAATTATTCTTCTAGACACTGTTTCGTCGTATTTATCTTAATTATTGTAATAGTTTACAAAATTGTACCATCAAAGAACGTTGTAAATATAAATTTATCATATTAAGATTACAATGAAAAATATTTATTTGTCTATTTATGAGATTTTTAATTATTTTTTCTGTAGAAATTTATGATAATAAGAAAAATATATAATGTATTTATGAAATGATTTAAATTATTCTAACAGTTTGAAAAAACAAAAATTATTGTCATACCGTTTATAAATCGTACAATGCATTACATATCTTTCTCTCTGTTTCTATTTAGCCTCCGGAACTACCGTAAGGTATTACTTCAGAGGATGATATGTATGAATGTTAATGGATTGTAGTCTTGTACAATCTCGACCACTCCTGAGGAGTGTGGTTAATTGAAACCCAACCACCAAAGAAAACCGGTATCCACGATCTAGTATTCAAATCCTTATAAAAATAACCACCTTTACTAGGATTTAAACCTTAGAACTCTTGACTTCGAAATCAGCTGATTTGCGATGTCGCGTTAACCACTAGACCGAATGCATTACATCTATCCCTAAAACTTTTCACGTAAGAAAAAATTTAAGACATTGTTTTAATTTTCTTCCAATTTGTAAAATTATATTGTACCATCACATTATGGTTCAAATGACACCCAGTAGGCTGCAAATAATAGCAAGAAATTATTCATAAATGTTAATACAGTGCGTTTAAAGTACTGTAAAACGACGATTAAATTGCATTCAATTTTAACCTAAAGGAAATTTTTATGCTGTTTAAATGTATTTTTAATTATAAAAAAACTCTTGCATATTTCTACGCAAGAATACTGACTTCTCGTTTGTGACGCCTTCCAATCTTCTAGTCATGTAGAGAAATTCCGTTTACGACATGTGGGTTGTTAGCAGATCATAAACGTGAGTTCCGTGCTAGTGCATGCCTTGATAAATGGATCCAAACCTCATCCATTTTGAGTGTATAGTCCCAAATATCATCAGAAGTTTAGGTTAGAAACCGATCAAATCAATCACAGTGTAAATTCGCTTTTCACACTCGTTGGCCAATAAATTTTGAACCACTTTCAATTTATATTGGATGCGATTCAACTTCTGAATGATTTTATTTTAAAGATTAATGTTTTAATTATGTAATAATTTGGGTTCAATTGCAAAAAAGTTCAAAATATTCAGTAAGAATAATTTGGTTCCGATTTGATCTTTTTTATCAAATGTTTTTAAATTAAAAATTATGCAGAATTAAAAGTATAACTGAGAAAAAAAAATTTAGTTTATGAAAAAAAAATATACTGAATTTAGAATAGAGTAACTGCTAAAAAAATTTAATAAAAAAAATAGTTATACTTTTTAATAAAAGAATTTGCGTTTTTTTTTTTTTACTCTTTTACTAGGCAGCTACTTCATACAATAATACCCACAACATAAAAAACAAAGTAACAGAAACTATTAAAATTTCAAAAATGTTTAAATTTGTTAAGTCGGGTGCCCTGCAACACTGTTTTTAAAACGTTTCCGTGATGTTTACGTTAATATAGGTACAGCTGGATTTTCAATCCTGAAAATTAAATTTAAAAGAAAATTGATATTTTACGTATGGGTCTCATTCTGTTCCCTTATTTTCTGCCCTAAAAAGTTTTCTTTTTGGAGTAATTATATACTACATCAATATTTGGCTCGATTTGATCGAATAAGTTAATAACCAGTACTTCCATCGTACTAAAGGTTAATTTTCTTCGACCGTAATGCAAAAAATACAAAATTACGAAAACTACCCCTCCCTCTTTTTAGATTTTTTCCAAACTTTAATGACATCAATGACCCATATATTTTTTGAGTCATTTGTAAATAATTTATGTTAATCCGATGATATTAATAATCATCCGACTTAGGGGTACGTTTGATTAAACTTCCCGATCTTATTTTGCTTTCTTCTTCGGAAAACTGGATCTTAAGTTTGGTTTTTGTTTAGGCTTGAAATCTGGTTTTCTTGTGCTTGATAATTTTTTTTGGCGATTTTATCCAGCATGTTTTTGTGTGTGAATTTGAGTTTGGTTGAACCAGTCTAGTTTGGTTATTTTGTTGTGGAAATAATCAATGATTAGTTTGGTTGGTCTGTTTGCGCTTATTCAGAGGATGTGTCGATTTGTCTTTTTCTCATTTTTTCCGACAATTTTTTGATGTAGGGTTTTGTTTTCGATGTAGATCAATAAGTTCTTTTGGGATTTTGGCCTGGGATTTTTCTTAAATATCTTCTTTCTTTTATCTCCAGTCTTTAGATTAGGCTGTAGTTGGTGACGTATAATGTATCGGCTGCATACAGGGCTTCCGGTTTGATTGCTCTCTTGTAGTGGTGTTGTATTTTTGTATTCCAAGATAAAGATGTTTTTTTTTTTTGTAAGTGCTTTTGGTGAGTAGACAAGCTAGCTGAAGTTTGTTTCTTCTGTTTTCCATCGTCTTTTTCTCGAGGGCATTCTAGCTGATTGATTCTTCGAGATGTTCAATTTTTTTCATTTTTCTATGTTTTCTTCTTTAACTTAGGTTCCTTGGTAGGTTTTTGATATTTATTATTATTTTGGTCTTTTTGAAGGAGATTTGAAATCTATTTACCCTATTTGTTTTTCAACTTCTAGAGTCATCCCATTCTCAGTTACTAGGGTACATATCGTCTCCGAAGGCTAAACAGTTTATTTTGATATCTTTGTTTTCTGTTCCCAGTCGGATTTCAATATGAATTTTTGGTTCCATTCTCTAAATTTTTTTATAAGGCGCAGTTGAATAGAAGCGGAGAGCGTCCGTCTCCTTGTCGTACACTTGTTTTAATTTAAAAATTAAATTAAAAAATAGTTTAAAAAGGGCGGCAGTTCTCCCATGAATTTAACTATGGGATATGTACTGATGAGGATTTCTTTAATAAGATTTATGGTTTTTTTGTCTAGGAGTAATTTTTTTTTTAAATTACACCTTTAATGTATGCAATAAATAAGTATGCTCTAAATATCATTAACCCTACGTAAATATCCTTATTTGTAATGACTCGTGCAATGCTCTCCAAGCCCTAGAAATCTTTCATCCCAGACATCCTATCGTTATAGAAATCTATAGTGCAATCGCTGACTTGAACCATCGCAACACACAAGTGAGTTTTCTGCTGGATCCCTAGCCAAGTCGGGATTCCGGGAAATCAACATGCTGATTCCGCAGCTAAGGATGCATGTAGAAAGTCAACCTTCACTACACGTGTTACTACATCAGACTTTATTTATTATCTAAAACTCACTCTTCGCGCAAAGAAAAACTGACTGTTTTTGCAAGATGACTGGATGGCCACAGTCGATAATAAACTCCGGCATACAAATAATACTGCTTTGCCATGGGACTCCTCATACAGAAACATCCGTTGTGAGGAAAGGGTCCTTTGTCGATTGCGGATAGGACATACGAGAGCCACTCACGGGTACCTCATGTCAACAGAAAATGTACCACTCTGCGTAACATGCAACAGCCGTCTAATAGTGCGTCATATCTTGATAGATTGCGTATGTTATGCAGCCTTACGTCCCAAATTTAAATTACCCGAAAAGATTCACCATATTCTAAGAAATGAGAAGAAGTGATAAAATCAAGTACTTGTATTCCTACTAAGTTTAAATATTTTTAATAAAATTTAATATTTACATAGCTTTTTTGTCATCCGTTAAGGGGCCCTTTACACCTTACGGATTTTTTTAAAAATGCTTTATATTTTAGTTTATAAATTTAGTTCATTTAATTTTCAAGATTGTGACTGTGGTATTAGCTTTAAGTTTTAGTTAAAATTTTTAATTTTAATCTAGTTTTAGTGTTTAGCATTTTAATTTTCTCTTCTATGTAGTATTTATTGGTTGTAGGTTTTTAAATGAGATTATTTTTTATTTTATTATTATTTTTTATTTCTTATTTCAATCTAGATTTAGATTTTAGTTTTTTTATTTAAAATTCTTTATTACCAGTTTTTATTTAATCCGGGCGATGATAAGCTTTAGCGTTTTTGGCCCCCCCCTCCCCGCACCCAAATAAAAAAAATAATATACCTATATTTGAATAATTTACAAATGTAAATTAGTTAAATTTGAGTTAATAAATTATTTTAATTTTTTTGGTTGTTTAAATGACTGTAGATAAACCAATAATTTTAGCTGTTAAATCTTTATAACTGTTTTTATTCATGTCTCTTGCACCATGTCTCTGACCATTTACTTTTATTAGTGAATAACGGTGAATGGGCGACAGATATGGTGCAAGGGACGTGTATTAGAGCAGTTAATGATACGATAATGACAACTGTTTAGTAAATATACCTATTGAATGGTTAGGAGGGTATTAAAATTTGACAGTATTTCTGTAAGTTTAGTAGAGTAAAACATATTAGGTTATATTTTATACAAAAAACTAATAATCACAATTATTCAGTAACAAAATCATATCCCACTCTTTAAGGAATATTTTCTGTTAAATTAGATGTATTATTTTTGTAATACATAATAATAATAATAATGATAATGATTTGACATCAATCAATATTCTAGATTTACAAAATTTACTTAATATGAATAACAGCAAGTTTCCTAAATGTTAACTGGATGCCAAATTTTAATTTTTAAACTTGTTACGTTCTGTGCATTGAGAACGTTGAAGATAAGACACCGACATGGTTGGTTCGTTCTTGCTATCCGATTACGAGTCATATTCGGTTGCAGTAGAGAACCGGGCAGCATTCAGTACTAGACTAGACGCCCGGACAGTAGCCTGTAGTATTTCAAACATTTTAGTTGCAACATACAATGTATCACGCATAAGTATAATTATTCATAAGTTTTTTTATGTTATTACGCAAGTTGCTTATTCATAAGTGTTAATTTCAATATATTCAAGAAAATTATACTATTCAAGTTTATACTATGTTATACTATTATGCCTTCAACATCATCAACGCATATACTACAGTTTGCAACAGTAAATAATCGTTTAATCAAGAGCTGATAAATATTCATTTAAAAACGACTACACATCAGCTATTATACATAATATATTCATATTGGTCCTCCGTGCATCCATACAACGCCTATCTAGAAATATCTAAATTTTACAAAACTAAAATTTTTATGTTAAAACTAAACTTTTTTACTTGTAATGTCAAAATTTATACAGAAGTCTCAAAAAGAGGGTAATAATAAAATAAACCTAATTTAAGAAAGGTTCTAAAATAGTATATAAAATCTTGAAATTAACGACAAATGAAAAACAACTTACAATCTAGTAAAACTTAATTTGATACCGGCTTTGTAATCAGAATTTAATTGTAAATAATTATTTATTCACTTTTTATGCAAATTTGTACATCTGAATTGATAAATTATAATATTTGAAGACAAAATCTCTTCAAGTTACAACAGAATAATGAGTTTTAAAGAATTCGATCCAAAAATTCAGTAACAACCTTTAAATAACAATATTTACATATCAGCGATTAATTCAATTTAAACTTCCTGATAATTTAAAAGAAAAGAAGAAATCGTCAATATAAGGTCTTCTTGTATGGTAAAATTTATTGAACCAATACTTTTTAGTTTTAATTATTTATTTTTATTTTTACAGCCATAACTCTATTACTTCTGTGGAAGCATATCTATAAAGGGAAAGCACAGCCATTGGACAAAATGTTGGGTGGGAATTTAGGCAAATGTCGATGTTTCAAGAACCTCAGTCCACAAAAACAAAAAAAGAATTGCAGGAATTTCTACAGCATGTATGTCTGCCGGCCTGTATTTTGAGTATTATTCCCAGAATGGCTCAACATAAATTCTACGAGAATTTCTAAGAAAAAATATTTCAATAAGTAATTTAACTAATGGCATCATTAAATCTTGAGAAAAGTTAATTAACGGGAAAAGGTAGCTTTTGCAATTGTTTTTTTTTTTTTTTATAGTGGTCGTAGAAAATTCTGCTTAATATACCGGGTGATTTAAAAAGAACTTCACGACTTTAAAAGCATATAAACATTTATTGAGATAATATACAGAGTCTCATTTCACACAAAAATACATCCGGTTTCTTACCGAATAATCACTTTTGTTTGATATGACTTTAAGACTTTAATTTGTAATGCGACATACATCCCCCCTGAAGTCGAATTTTATTCCACACTATAGCCAGCAAGTTGGGCGTTACCTCAGCAGCTGTAGCATTAATTCAGTCTTAGCTCTATTCAATTAGGCAAAAATGATACTTAATCTCGATCTTTAATGAAACCCCACAAGAGAGAAATAATATTCTGCGGCGGAAGGTGGTCATGCAATTAGACCTACACGATCAATCCAGCGACCTGGAATCGAGTATCAAGAAAATATCGGTGCTATTGAGGAGGGTGCCCTGTCTTGCTGATTCTAATGGCGTCCATCATGGTAATTATGGGTAACTGAGGAATAAGAGAATTTTGAAGTATATCGAGATAAATGATACCAATTACGGTTGCTTCCAGGAAGAAATACAGGCCGTAAAGTCTTAGTCGTTTGCTTAGGGCATAAGAAACATTGACCTTAGGGCTATCACGAATGTGTTGCAAATTTTGTGAGGGTTTTTGTTACCTCATATTCGGCAGTTATTGGTGTTCACCTTCCCATTGATTTGATGTGGTTGTGGTTATCTTTAATTTTTTTTTTTTTTTGAAGATGAAGGAATGTAATTTACGCACGCCACAACGGGTGTGTCGGTCTCGGACCCAGGACGCTCTCTCCCCCGGGCTAGCTAACAGGCTCTGCCAAGCCTGTTATTTTGGTATAATATAACCTGCCCCAAACCGACTAAACTAAACTAGGGCCGGACTACTCCGCCCCTAGACCGGAATTAAGCATAACGCGGTCTCGGGGGAATTATTCCAACGTGTCCTCGGAACTTCTTCTTGACCTATCTGCCATCGATCCTTCTGTCCGCAACATTTGTAATATAATGCAAAACATTCAACCATAATAATCACCTATTCCGTCACCCAAACACACACCCACACTTTTTTTTTGTGAGTGTTAATGTTTGCACGTACGTGTTTATGGTCTGAGTTGTTCCACAGCAGCTTCTGGGACGCGTGGGTGTCCTGATGATTTATTAAGTTCAACAGAACAACTGTCTCAACGAAGGATTGGTGTAAAGAAAAAATTGTATGCCTACTAGGAGTCTTCCAGAAGTCCCTTGCTAACTGCAAATCGTGAAATCAAAACATACATTGAGGGGGTTGAGGAAGGGGTTCTCAAAAGGGTTAAATCCTTTTATTAAAAATACTGTTATTTTTCTGTTCTTAGTAATGATATAACGTCATTTGGTTTAGAGAGTTCTAAGGTTCAAATCCTGGTAAAGGTAGTTACTTTTATAAGGATTTGAATGCTAGATCGTGGATACAGATGTTCTTTGGTGGTTGGGTTTCAATTAACCACACTTCTCGGGAGTGTCGACCTGAGATTGTACAAGACTACACTTCATTCACATTCATACATACCATTCATCCTCTGAAGTAATACCGTGTGGTAGTTCCGGAGGCTAAACAGAAAAAAAATATAAAAAGTGGTTCACATGGCTGGTGTAGCGGTTAACACTATAGTCTTCGCAAGTCAAATGTTTAACAGTTGATGTTCAATAAATGTTGAATTGATTTAACAGTTGAAGTTCAAGGTTCTGAAGTTCTAATCATAGTAAAAGTAGTTGCTTTTATACGCATTTGAATAATAGGCAATGGATACCAATATAGTTTGGTGGTTAGGTTTCAATTAATCACAATTCTCAGGAATAGTTGGCTTGAACATGTACAAGATTACATCTCAATTCTATGTCACACATCATTAACTCATTGTTGACGGAGATTGCATATTATTCAAATAGATTGCAATGTACACATTAGGGAAATAAAATTTGTCTAAAAAAAAACTGGTTTTTTTATAATAAATTGAACTTTTTTCAATTTACTATTTTATTTTTTATTTATAATTTGTAGATGAAGATGATGTAGTAGAAGTTTGGAGATGTTTATAAATCAGAATGTTATTTTTCACAATCTGGGTCTTGATTTAAAATGAACTATTCTGCTTTAACTACAATCTGTTGGTAGGTAATAAACTATGCATTTTGTTACAGTAACATGAATTTATATGTTTAACTACGAATTTGTATAAGCTAAAATTCATAAATGTTTAGCAGCATTTAAACTTTATAATTAAAATCTCGCTAATCAAATTAGAAAAATTGTTAAAAACATTGCCACTTTCTTATGTTTTTGTTTCGGGTTTTTTTACGGGTTATATTAAAAATATTTCTAATATGAAAACTATTATTAAAGAATCATAAAAAAAATGAATCAGCAAAATTTTTTTGAGAAGAACATTATTCGAAATTAATTACGTATTCATTAGCATAAACGAATTAAGTTAGCAGTGAAATTAAACACTTATTATAACTAATCGCAAAACGACCACATTTTATTTTAGCCAGCCATGTAAAATAAAAGCAAAAAGCACGTAAAATTTCAGATTTCTGTATTTTTTGAGTTGAGTTTACTGTAAAATACAGGAAATTATAATGTAGTATTTTCCTGAGCTGATTTTAATAATCTTTTAAATATTGTTTTATTAAAAATATGATACATAAAAAAAAACTTAAAAAAACAAACAAAACTTAAAAATTGTATGAACAGATGCCCTTTTGATAACAATATCCTATTATTATTTTTTTTTTTTTCAAAAGATTTGAATGAATTACAAACGAGATATTGTACAGCCACAAATGTAAAAAATATCTCTTACACAAATTCTAAAACGAAAATGCATAAAGTAAAAAGAGAAAAAATCGAAAAAAGAACTAGAGCTAGTAATAAAGAAGATAGAAATGTTCTTGAAGAACGGTCAGTGGTATTGGTGATGGTGGCAGTTGAATGGGTATTGTTGAAGAAAGAGGAAAAGGGTGCAGAAAGGTATTGGTTTGTCAAGGGTCTTGGACAGCCACAATTGGCTCAATAGATCCACCGGTTACCACTCTCTCTCTGTCTACCTACAACCGAATGGTCGTATTTCAGGGAAGCACTTGACTTAACCTCGCTATTATGGTGCATTCAGTTAATTTGGAAAACCTTCTAACTTATCTCGGTCAGCTCACTTTGACCTCCTCTCTCTATTTGTATGAAATGAAAGCTTTTCTATGGTCTGCCGTAACAATAAAACTATAAGTGATTATCAATAAAAATTTATTTCTTTAAAACACAATAGTCTAATGGTGAGTTAAAAAATGCATTATGAACTTTTTAAACTTGAATTATTTTTATACTGATAACGTCGTATTAAAAAGGTAAAATGACTCTCAAGAACTAATTTTCAATAAATTCTATTTACTCCGAAAGGATAATTCTATTTACTACAGGGAAATTGTTATCCTTTAAAGACCCGAATAATCGTTAATCTTGTTTATTTAAATAACACAATAGTTTAAATCTCTCGGATTGACTTTTTATGAAATATGAATTATTATTTTCGTTCACTTTAGCTGATTATGTTACACGGTCATTTCAAAATCGGAATAATTTTTATTTTCCCAACTACAGCTCTGTTTCTTTTCCAGTAGCATAGCTTTGAATTGAAAGTATAGTGATAGGCCATAATGTTGGATATCGGAGTTTTTGCAGTTATCATGTTTCAAGACCTCCTTAATTAAATAAAATATAAAAAAAACATTATTGAAATATTGACATATATTTCTAAGTAATGTGTTGAGCATTATTTTGGTTGATATCTTTGAACTGGCCTAACTGGTTCTGAACTACATCTTCGAAAATGGCTCAAAAAGTTGCTGTATATGTGATATTTTTATTAATAAGTTTTGGAAAAAATTAACCAAAGAGGGGGAATAGTATTTACCACTTTTAATCTTTGATTTTTTTTTTTTTATAAGAGTCGTAAAAAGTTGAGTTTTATTAAAATTTAAGTACTTGTTTAAAATTTTACAATTTTTCATTCAATTGGTTTTATGGATGGGAATATTCAAGTTTATTACTAAATAGTTTTTGATTCATATCTCGATAACTGGACGACGAAGCGAGTAATTTGGTGTGATTTACTATTCCCTAGATATTTGCAACAATTATTTTCTTTGTTGAATTAATTCACTACAGAAACTTTGAAACGTTTTTTTGGAAATATGGAAATGGAAGTATGTATCGTATGAAATATGCCGGACTTGAGATCTAACCCGTAACCCTCGCACGGAAGACGCTACAATCCGCTAAAAATCTGAAACTTTTACGTAAGAATATTGAAATGAATTTATGTAACATATGAAATATATCGTGCTTGACCTGGTTTAAACCCCGTATCCCCGCATGAAAGACGCTACCATTCCACCATGGTGTTTGTTGGGCGTTTTTTAAACAAAGTTTTTATTAAGAATTTTTATTTTCGCTCAGTTTTATTGTTTAATCATACATAAGTTTTAAGCTATAAACATCACTTGAACAAGAGGGTGGAATTGGATAAAATTTCTTTTAGCATTTTACCACTTTTTTCCTGAAAATTTTGATTCTATTCTCTATATACTCTAAATATTTGACAATTAAATAATTAATGTTTAAAAATACATGGTTTATTTAAAATAAAAATCTTTCAACGGCAAAGTGGAGAAAATTATGCCAATATTTTTTCAAATTTAAAATAATTTATAAATATCTAAAAAAATAACAGTAGTAACTCTTCATTGTCTGTATTATTGTATAGTAGTAAAAAGTTTTATTTTATGAGGTTGGTAGTAACCAAGTGCTAAAATTATTACTGTTAAATTTTTGTTCAGTTCATTACTGTATCTACGAATATATTGAGAAAATTTCTGTTTAATTATTATATAAATAGAATAACCCACTAAAAAATAGTTCCGTCAGAATGAGGAATATTGAGTATTACATTAACTTAACATAAGTCGCACGCAGTACGTTGACATGGAAAATTGGAACAAAGAAAGGACCGTACATTCTTACGTAATAACTCTCCTTCCACAAGTCACGTAATCGTCCTCCTCCTCCTAATCCTCCCCCTTTCAATGCTCCGACCGACTGTTGACATTGGCGGAGCTACTTTTTCGTGGCCCTCCCTTATTTCCATGAAGAATTCGTTTTCCATGAAGAATTTCAAATTCTCGACTATCTTTTTTATCAACTATTAAGAAACTCAACGATAACATTTGAAAAAAATTGGGGCGATTGTAGATTCACCAAGATCAGTTAGTCAAATAGAACTAAACAAAATTTTTTCAGAAAGAAAACAAACTATCTAATGCGAAGACGGTAACAAAAAACTTACCGTAAAGGCTTCAGTTAGGCTTAAAATATTCAGAATAAGTTCACGGAAAGAACTGAAATTTAAATATTACTTGGCAGAATTATACCATGCATTTTGTGAAGGTAATTTTAACAACAGGGTGTAATATTTCTGAGGAATCTATCATTTGTTGTGACTTAGATTCGCATTTCTCTTGCTCAGGAACATCATATGAAGAACCATGCGTCAAACTGGTGTAGCAAACCGACATAAACCGTCAGTTTAAACTGACAGGTTTAGCAAACTGTCATAATAATTTTCACTTTATAACTCTGATAAAATAAAAAGAGTAGAAGTAACCGAACTGAAATAGTTTAAAAGTTTTCCTGAGACAATTCTTCTATAAATTCACCCCCGTTATTTTTTCTGTCATTTTTCCGTCTTTCGTGTCGTCTCTTAAATATTTTTCCTTTTAATTTACTGATTTTGATTATGTATATTGAGTGCAGTATCTATAAAAGTTTTGAAAAAAGTTCCTTTGGAATTTTTCCTTTTTTAAAGATTTTCCTAGAATTTTTAAAGGTAAAATTTTCAAATTTATTTATTTTATAGGAGTTTTAGGGTACATGTTCATCATTTTTCAATAAAATATCTCAATCTCTTTTACTTAGGTTTTCAAATTTCAACGGAAATATCCGTTTTGATCATACCTGAATCCATTTTGACTAGTTTCGGTGTGAAGTTTGTACGAAAGTATTTCGCATAACTAAAACACGATTAGCTGTAGAATTTTTTATTTAGGACTGTAGGATCACCTAGTTGTGCACCTTTCCTTTTTATTGCAATCGAATGGACCAAAAGTGTCCAAAAAAGCCCAAAATCCTAAAAAAAACATTGGATTTTGGATATTTTCTTAACCGCAGTAATAAACCCTCATTAAGAGCTTTTCAACGATGTATCATATTTTTTCAACTGGTACTTATTTTCATCGGTTCCAGAGTTATAGCCAAATAAAATTGTAATTAATGAAATATTTGGATCTTACAAGGGAACACACATAGGTTTGAATCAGACTTACCTCCATTTTTTTTTTTTAACTTTGTTAAATTTAAATATATTGATTTATTAATAATTATTAACTCGTGATTGTAAAAAAAAAATTACAATAAATTATAATTTAATAATAACGATAAAAAGACAAAAATATGACAAAAAAATCAGAAGTTATTACTGAAATAAAATTTTATGGACTTTAAAAAATTTTTATATGTAATTTAACAGGCTTTATTACATACGTGTGTATATGTAATAGATTTGGTGAAACATCTGATTATTTAATATTAATTGAAAATTATAATTTAGAATCGTACTATTTTTGGATTTTCGTACAATAATGTCATGTAGTGTTCACGTCAGATTTTTTTTTACATATACGTGTATATGAAAAGATATTGGATTCATATTCACACGTACTATTTTGTTTATTTTAATTCCCTGCGAAGTTCCTTAAATTTTTTAAACACCTTTCATGATATCTGTATATATGCAGTATTAAAAACTACACAAAATAATTTTTTTACTGGAAATAAATATTATAATAAATATAAAAGATATGACGCTCCAATTATTTTACGGGTAGATTAAATAAACAATTTATAGAATGAAATTAAAATTTTTTAGGATGGAAAGAGAAACTGAATAAAAATGGGGGGGGATATTAACAAAGCTAAGTTAAGCGCTTGATGAAAATTAAAGGTAGTAAAAATTAACTTTGTAATAACTTATTAAAAAAATACATAAAAGAAATTCGTTTTAAAAAGTTTGAAAGGAATTACTGTTTATATATATATATATAATTTTTATATTTCATGGTTTTTTTATTGTAAAAAGTAAATGAGTAAAAACAAGAAGATACCAAAGAACTTAACTGCGGTTGACATCAAGGGCAGAAAATAATGTATGTTATGCTGTAGTATATTGCAGTAACTGTGTTAATACAAGCATTAAATCAGTTGAGGTTTAGCGCTGTTATATAAATTAAATAAATTTCTTATTTTATTTAGTGTTCTTTGTTCACATATATATATTGAATAAAATGGTAAATAATAAAAATCTACAAAATAAATATACTTTATTTACAGTTGTCTTAAACTGGATGAATTAAAAGTAAACTTTACCAATTATTATTTGGAAAACAGTTATAAGAAATGTTAATAAGTGTTTATTTTTATCTATTTATGGCATCTTTAATCACTGAATTACTTACTTTTTTAACAAAGATTTGCGCTGATTATATCAATTAAATTTACAATCAAGTGTTTGTGGTTATTTCAGGTGATTTGATGTTGAGAAAATATTATGACTTAGACGATTCCCCGAAAGAAAAACTACAAAGTAACCTATTCATTCAGATAAAGTTTAATGAAATAATATTTAAATTTGAAGAGCATAGCTGGTAAGTACTCTATTTTGCTCCTATATAAAACAGATGATCGTATCTCTCTTTTTCTATTTTAGCCTCCTCTTTCTATTATATTCAGAAAATGAAGGAGGATGATATGTATGATTGTGAATGAAGTCTTGTACAGTCTCAGGTCGATCACTTCTGAAAAGTGTGGTTAATTGAAACCCAACCACCAAAGAACACAGGTAATCACGATCTAGTACTCAAATCCGTATAAAAACTACCCTTACTACGGTTTAAATCTTAGAACTCTCGACTTTGAAATCAGCTGATTTGCGATGTCGCGTTAACCACTAGACCAACCCGGTGGGAGATGATCGGTATCAAATGCAGGTTGTTTACTAACTTCACCCGCTCTGTACGGTTACTTGCGTTTCCTGTATGGTTAATTTTTTTATTTATTTTATGTTTTTTAGTAAAGTAACCGGAGACAGGTGCAGCCAATCGCGTCGCACATAAAATAACAGTGGCTATGTTGGTTGAGCCTCTACACTGTACACCACCACACCCCTCAAAACAATCTAAATTCAAAAACACTCGAAAATGGCTTTTAGATATTTATCTGAATAGGATTTGCAAGCTCAAATCTAATGAATATCTCGTTTAATATAGCTGGAAATTGGGATCATTGTTCAAACATTTCTTTTCCTTTCTTTACCCCTTTCAAGGTCAAATTTTAGAAAATCTAGAATTTGTTTTCTGATATTCACACGAAGATTACGCACCCGATAATCAAGTTAATATCTTCATTTGTTACTGAGAAATTAAAAATATGGCTGAGTTTTCAAAAAGATTGAAATTTAGATATTCACATAAAGAGTACGCATACAAAAAATCGAGTTGATAATCTACATCTGATAGCGAGAAATAAAAACTATAGTACATTTCAGTGTTACTTTATATTAACTCTTTAACTCGGAATTTCAAGAAATTATTTCTTAGTGTACTTACACCGTATGAAGAACGTATATACAAATTTTCATCAATTTGTCTCTAGTAGTCTTTGCTGGATATTGATTATGAATGACTCACGACATGTTAATTTATATATATAAATATGTATCTCTTATTTAACTTCTAGTGAAGAAATAGAGACCAGTAAACTACGTTACTTAAGACTATACACCAAACATTAACTCCACAAACATTAAGATCTTTCTTCATAATTAACTGCAATTTTAAAAACAGTAAAAGATGGAAACAATTTTTCTCATTTATATAATCTCAGTACAAAGAGCAAATTTAGCTTAAAAAAAATATATAATTAAAAATAAAAATCTGAAATCCTCAGTTTATATTGCCCAACGCAACATAATAACGCTTTTTGTATAGGTTGGATATTTAAAACTTATCTGAAGAAAAAAAGGATAATATGATCCCAACACCAAAGAGATATCACTACTCACCTTTTTCATGAAATATTTCATAAATAAGTTTTTAATTAATTTAAATTTTAAACAGACAATAATTAAAATGTAAAATAATGATGTTAGAAATAAGAATCTATTGTGGAAAAAATGATAAAACAGTATCTAGTTTCATTTTTGATTTTTTTTTTCTCCAGAATTCCTTTATTTACTTACAATCAGCTTCTACAATGAAACTATAAGTAAATCATACGACTGACCATCATGTGAAAGAAGACCACCAAATTGATAATCCTCTTGTAATACAAAAACAGTAGGATAATGTAACAAACAATCAATATTATAACATAAATAACAGCTAGTAGTGCCTTTGAGTATCCATTCGAATGTCCAGTCAAAGTTAAGATTAAAAGAAAAAATAAATAACAATTTTAAATAGAACAATAAAGTAAACAGTAACTCTGAAAAAGGCAAGAAACAATAAACGTGAGAACCAACCGCCAAACCGGATCATCCAAACGGACCATCAAGATGATGTACAGGGAGGCTTTTTGCCACCTAACGTCCTCGCTGTTATTTAGACGATTCAAAGCGAGGAGATTAAAATGCTTATCCAACCTAGACACATACTTTGAAAATAGACATCCAACTTCCTCGCGAACCACAGCGCATGGGCTATGTTTCGTAGAAGTTTGCTCTGAAACGGTTGAATGATCTTCACATTGGTGTTACTGGCCGGTCCCCGGAGTTCAATCCCGTATTTCCATATCGGTTTCAAGCAAGCCATGTAGAGCAGAATATTGTTGGACAAAGAAAGTTGAAATCTCTTACCCAATACCCAGTATATCATCTTAAGCTTAATTTCAACAACTTCCTCTTGCTCCTAATATGATCTCCCTATATCAAATGGTGATCAAGGTAAAACCTCAGGTACCGCAACTGACTTGGGGGTATCCTGACACCGTTTAACCGAACCGCAGGACAATCTTCCATCCTCATCGCCAACGTTACGTGGCTGGAATTCGCCGAATTAACCTTTATTCTCCATGTTCGCAACCAAACGTTGATGGGATCCATTGCAGATTACAATTTCTCCGAGGCAGTAGCCCGGCTATCGTTAACCGCCAAGATCGCCGTGTCATCCGCGTATGACGTACTCATGATATTGGCTGAAGAAGGCAGGACAGAATTGTAGATCAGGAACAGAATCGGCCCCAGAACTGAGCTCTGCGGAACCCCCGAGATGCTATCGAAAAACGCTGACATTTCTTATTGTAATTAACGCGTGAGAAGCAATCATCTAGAAAGCTGCGTAGAATTAAAAAATACGGTTACAGTAGTCATAATTTCAATTTGAAAAGGAGATGTGGAATCTATATTTTCTCAAATGCATGCTGTATGTCAAAAAATGGATCCAAACAATACTATTTCTCTTCCAGACACCTGACGATAACACCAGTAATTTTATGAGCTTGTTTACATTTTGAATTTGAAATTGAAAAAATAACATGTTTGTGATACGTTTGTTTAACATGTTTGTGTAAAGATTTGCCCTTTACTTTAATATTAAAGATTGAAAACTTTCCATACGTAATAGCATTTTATTTAAGAAAAAGTGATAATAAAGTTTTAAAAATCAGCATTTTTAAACATTCAGAGTTATACAAATCGATCTACTCCTCCTGCTACCGTTCAAATGCTGATGTAGCAGCACAGATAGAAAGAGAAAGTGTAACGACACCTAAAGTTTATCGGGGTTTTTGAAAAAATCAATGTTTCAAGACCCCTTTAGTCTAAAAAACATAAAAATAGTTATAGAGAATTCCGTAAGATTTATATAGGTACGTGTATTGTCCTGCATTTTGAGTAATATCTCCCAACTTGCAAAACGTATACTTTTCAAAACTGCTTCAAACATTTTTTATATAGAGGGGCATTAATTCTATTAAATTTTGAAAAATTAAAAAAATTGATGAGCGGAGATTTTTATTAATTTTAAAATATATACGTTTTGAACAGTGGTCACAGAATATTAAGCTTAGCTAGTCGATGAAAGTTCTTATAAAGTTATTTATAATTCTGTAGTTTTATCAATCAGATTTAAATAGGAGATATTCAACATAACTTCTGAACAGGTATTGAATCATACTTTTATATCAAAAACTCGATGAAATCGACTAAATATATTTCAATTACTTGCTTCAGTTGTTGGAGTCTGGGCTATGGCAGCCCGTATCGGAGAGGCCACTGTTTCACCTGTAGTGAGGCCGGTCATCTACGGAAGGACTGCCAGCGGGAGGCACGACGTCCTTCCTGCAGAGCGCATGGGCATGTATCCGTGGGTCGGGGCTGCAAGACCCGTGAGACCCGTGCAAGGTCGGGGCCTGCACCATGAATATTTGTGGTGCCTGCGCACTATAGACATGGTGTCTGCGAGGATCTGCCCCGTCTGGGAGAGGGGAGGCTTCAGCGTCCCACTATTAGTGATAGGACAAATATTTGCTCGTGAATTAACATTTTTTTAATATATAAATTAAAAAAAAAAAAATTTTAACCTGTATATGTTTTTTTATTATTTTATTTTAATTTAATGTGTAAATTCTAATGAAAGTAAGGAAAATGCGCCACTGAAGATGGGCCTAGGCCTGAAAGTGCTATGAGGATAACAAAATAAAGATAAGAATGTTTTCTTTTGTTCTGTATTTGCGGAGTGGCTGAAAAAAATTTTGGAAATATAATTCTGAGGACTAAATTTTTTACGTACAGAGGAAATATGGACTATAAGAAGTTTAATTTAAATTAATTAATATATATATATATATATATATATATATATATAATGTTATTCTTTTTTCTTAAACAAATAAATGAAATAGTCTGTATATTAATCACACTATGTTTTTAATAACAACAGATAATATATTTGTATAAATTTACTATTTCATATATACTTTATATATTAATTACAGTTGTGTCCATAAATAGTGTAAATTAGTTTTTCTTCGTGAAATGTTAAGGCGAGATTGTTTTTCAGTACTCTGTAGTGGTCCATAAAACTGCCACAACTGCAAGAATTATTTTAACACCATTCTGTCTCAATCACCCATATGTTTTTATAAAGATAGTTTAAAAAGTTGTGTTAAATGAAATTATTTATTTAAAATTATAATTATCATTTAAAAGAGGAATAACAATATCAATAATAATTATAATAATAATAATTATTATTATAGTAATAACAATAATAATGACTTTCAGTAATAATAATTATTTTATTTTGTGCTGTGGAATAACTATTTTAGGCTTTGTTTATTGCACAATCAATGCAGGAGGTTGTTACATAAGAGCATATTACTTACTTAATTTTATTTTTGAATCTGTTTTCACTGAACTGAAAGAAGTCAGTTTTCTCATTAGAAGCACTGGCTACTTCTTTACATAGTTTATTAGGTGATAATATTATACTTTCGAGGAAACAAAAACAATTATAGATTCCCTCTACTAAAGAAAAAGGTAAACGAATTTGAATAATTGAGTCCTGGACAAATTTTCTGTGAAACAGACGATAAAAATACATCGCATTAAAAAAACTTCTTCTAGGGGAAAAATTACAGATGACTGCCAGAAAGACATTTTTTTTTTTTTTTTTTCGTTAATTTTATAGCGATGGTGAAGGAATGCGCTTACACACTTCCTCCAGGGTCTTTGCAGGATGTTTCGGGCTCGACGACAGGACCTAGCCGTCCTGACCTAGCTAAGTGGGCACTGAGCACAGCTCTCGGCAGCCGTAAAACAGTGTTGCTCCCACTCTACCGACTAAACCTCTCTCACCGCTTTCCCAGGGGTAGCTGGAATCACCTCTCGGCATATTATCAGCCAGCCCTAGGAGTCGTGGCAGCAGATTAACCTACCGTTGGCCTTCCTGCTTGGGCTCCTACAGCGGAGCCCCCCTTCGGGGTTCTCTAGGGATAGTTGGAGCGTGATGACTCCCCGCTTGTGGGAAGCCGACACATTCTTCCACCTAGAGACTGCCCGTCTCGCCCGACTAGCCAGACCGAAAGGAGCAGCATGCGCTTTTAGAAATGCGCGAGTGCCCCTTCTCCACCCGCACGCGGCCTCTCATACCATAGAGGGGTCCAGTTGAGTCATCAGAAGTACCCCGATCCAGAACACTCTTCTTTGTGTTCCAGACCGAGGTATCCTTAGCAACCAGGCCGCCTCCCGTTCCCTGAACGTCACCACGTTTAGTCCCGTGTTTTTATATATATATTTTTTTTAATTATTTTTTTTTTATATAGAAATGCGCTTTTATTCCCTCTAAACTACCCTAATCCTTAATCTACTTCCTCCTGGTAACCCTCCTTGTCTAAAACTAAACTAAGCCTAACTTGCGCCTACTACTCTGTAATGTTTTTTTTTCCCCCACTACCTAGCGCGATAGACCTTATTTCATGTCTGTTGCCGTTTCGTATCTGTGTCTAGTTCAGATGGCAGGCCCTATCTCGTGCCCATAACCATCTCATCAGTACTAGTCTTGGTACTAGCCTTGGGACTAGCCTCTTGTCTTGGGACACGTCTGAGAGTGCAATGCCTCCTATGCCACCTGGTGTCTGTAAATTTGAACAAATAATACAAAAAACCAATGTAAATAATGATATATCCGTCATGCACACAGTGGAAGAAGGTGTCACAACAAATATTAAAACATAAATTTATAATCATGAATCCTACATCTAAGTCTCCGTGCCTATTTTTTCAGAGTAGGCTCCCCATAAGCCGTAGTAGAACAGGTCATATATATTTAGTACAGTATCCTTAATCCTAAGTCAAATTTATATTGCCAGAAGACATATTAAAAGGTTTATATATTACTCTGCCAATTAGAACTACAGGTTCTTCCCTGAAGATAGGATTTAATCCATCCCACATAATCTTCACTAAAATTGAAGTTAGGCAATCTATGAATCAGTAAATGGTGAAGATCTTGTAAAAATCCTATTGTATATCAAAATAAATTACATCAATTTGCCTCCGTTATTGAATAGCAAGACAAGTTACTGATAGAAGACAGTCTTCCAACTTGCGCCAAGTTGGAAGAAGTAGATTGCTGTTTCTGAGAACCAGAGATTGCACCAAATTGGAAGAAATCGATTGATCTTTCTGAAAACTATGTGTTGTGTAGGGAAAATTACTTTTTCACATTATTGTAAATGTTAAAGAATATTTTTCTACCGAAAATTTTAGATAAAGTTGGAAAAAAAAGAGATAGGACAGTAGTTCTGCAAGAAGGGAGAAATTATGCTTATATTCTGTACGTTTTTAAAATATGTCAATCTATGTTGTTCATTAAAGCAAAGAAGACCTTTTTATTAAATATTACATCCCAAATAAATATTATATTCTGATATTTTTATTAAATATTATGACTGATTAGATTTTCTTGAACGTAAAAATTGAATTATTTTTTTCGAATATTCTGCCAGGTAATATTATGAAGTAGAAAAATATCTTGAGTAAAATATAGAATAACTTATTTTCTAATATTAAACAAGTTTTAAATAGTTAGTGTTTCGTACAGTATAAGGAATTAGAAGACTAAAATGATTACCTTCATAATAAGAAAACTGCGTTTAGCGAAGCTGAAATTAAATAATTTAAATAAATAATTGTACATAGGCGGTTCCAGAACATGTTCAATGTATACAGAGATAAAGAGAAGAACATTCTGAATTTTATTCTTATGTAACTTATTCTAACGAATAAGGAAGGTAATAATCTGCAATAGGCGTATTAAGTATGTATGTGTGTGTTTTCTAAATTTTTCATTTTATATGTTGCTTTTTCTTTTTGTAATTTTTAATTAAAATAAAAAAAAAGTATTCAGGATTCTCCAAGGTTCTTTGACAACGAGAACTTAAAGTGACTAAAATCATATTAGTTTTCATATTATAAATAAGGAGTAAATACTACATTTTAATTTATAAACAAAGGCTTATTATTACTATATGTAAAGTAAATATTTTCTATAAAAATATTTTTCATGTTAATTTACTATTTATTATATGACTAAAAAACCAAAGTAAAAATAATCACATTAATAAAATAACGAACAATTACGATAAATTAAAAAACCGTAAATTATAAACCCTATTAAAGTATATAATTCAGTCATCAGAACAATAGAAAATTTAAAGTTTTCATTTACAATTTTAGATATTCAAGAATTATAAAATCTAAATAAATTTCTCTTCTTTCTTTTCAACTTAATGTAGGGGTATAATCAATTTTACTGAACATGATTTTAAAGTATTAAAATTTTGATATTAAAGTTTACGTACATATGAAATAAAATAAATAAGTTGAAATTATTAAGTTTGAAAAATTAAATTATGAAATTGGATTTTAATTATTTAATTACACTGCTGTTCTGTTCGGGTCATATTGACCCGAAAACATTTTTATTTACTTATAATTATCCTCCCGATAATGATGTAAGTTTCTGATTCTATGACTTTGTATCTCCAAATGCAAAGTTTACGTACAATTTTTTTTTCTTTTTATATTAATTTTTCGTCACATATTTGTAGTTTATACTAATGTACTGTTCGGGTCAATA
>JAAAKQ030469744.1:0-23769 GCA_010016005.3 Zanna intricata | reverse complement strand
TGTGTGTGTGTGTGTGTGTGTGTGTGTGTGTGTATAAATTGAAATTTTTTGCTTCGGTGCATTTAAATTTACCATATGTAAAGGTTTTTGTAAATTTTCCTTGTGATTTTAGATTCTTCAATACTTTTTATTTTATGTTAATTTGTAAACGCTGACTTCGAAACTGAATAATTTTGCATATTCAATTAAATTTTTTTTCTGTAAACTTTTTTGTTATTTTTTGTTTTAAAATATTAATAATTCAGACTAAATTGATTTATGATATTGCACAAAAATATTTTATAAATTAAATAACCTTAAAAAAAAACCCATCGGGTTTGTTTATTAGTAAAATCGTAATCGTAAATCAGATGATTTTAAAATCGAGTTTCTCAGGTGCAAATTATAATAAATATATTTGTTTTTATTCGGATTTGAATACTAGATTGTAGATACGATATATAGATATATATTGTATTCTTTGGCGGTTAATCACACGTCTCAAAAATGGTTGACCTGAGCTGTACAAGATTACAACATTTACCGGTACAATTAAATTTCACTAATAAGTCGCTAATGACTTTAATTGTTGATAGGATTAAAAATTAAGTATTAAAAAAAAAAAAAAAGAATTAAATAAATAACGTATGCTTTGTATGTTATAATAAATTTATTAAGATTTATTAAACATAATTTTATTATTTTTATTTCTGATAAAATTAAAAAGTATTCAGCTGACAAAACTATTCATTGACAAGTAAGATAAGTATATTAAAATTAAATATATTAAAATAAAACTGATGTAACAAAATTGAATTATATTTTATAAGTAAATACGAAATCATTTATTCGGATTTTCACCCAGATCTGAAAGAACTTAGATGTATTTAATGTCCGCATACGAGTATAAATGTGTGGGTGTATATATGAGCGCACGCGCACATGTGTGGTGTTTGTTTTTCTATTGGGACTGTAATTCCAAAAGAGTTGCACTGATTTTCATGAATAAGTTATAAAAACATTTTTGTCTAAATATTTCATGTAACTCTGAATAGAAAAAAAATTGACAAAATAATGTAAACAATTAGAAAATAAATTTTTATGTTTGGAAATTCTTCAGTTTACAAGATTTAGGTAATAGAAATATTTCATTTTTCTTTAATGCCCTATTTTTTTAAGATGTTTATAACAACATATATTTATTCGGATTTCTATGACGATAATAAACTAAGCTATGACTATATCGTTTCTAAATTTGAGAGAAAATATTTCTTTAAATATTAAAATTTCAGAGATCCTTTCTTATTTTTTAAGATTCAGGTTCAACGAATGGAACATTTTAGGTTTTTATGTCAATGTAATTTTTGATTAATAGTATACATGATATTTTAAGTCTATGTGCTAATTACTGAAGAACTACTGCTTTTTAAGTCAGACAAATTGAAAACAAATATTATTATTATTATTATACATAATTTCTTTGTCACAAGTTAGAACAGATAGATTTCATTAGTTACATAAAACAATAGTGTATGTATTATTACAGAACATAAGATGTATTTTAAAGAGAAAACTTTTTTTGGCGCGCCTTGCCGGACACTTTTGTGATAGACTTTTGCAAGGAGAAAAAAATAGCTGACTCGAAATCAAAAATTGTCAAAAGACGCTAAGCATATATGTATATATATATATATATATATAGGAAAGAAAAACATGGAGCGAGAATTTATACATATATGCTTATAATATATATATATAAAATAAGAGGTGGGAGAAAAACATTGATGATCCATCGGTGATTCCCGATACACTTTTCTTTCATTCTCTCTCACTCACTCTCTCTCTTTCTGTATACTTACGCTTATGCACGTGTACGTTTTTATCAATATACAGTAAAAAAAGACATTGATTTCATTTCTCTTTCTTTCTTCCGCTCTTTTTTCTCTCTTTGTATACCAGTATGCATATACGTATACATTAATACAATATGGAAAGACCTTGTAGTTATCCGGAGCACGTTGCTTTGTAGACATCGTTGTGTATACCTATACATGTTGAAGTATTTCTTACGTTGTTTAAATAAAATTAATTTTAAAATAATTGTTTAAATTCAGTGTAAAAATAACACGAAACATATTTGTGAAGAAAAAGAAAAAAGTAAGTATATTAAAAATATTAATTAAAAAAAAAGTATAAGTACACACGCGCGCGCGCACACACATACACACACAGCGGCTTGCGTATAATTTTAAAATAAAGTCATGTGTACATATATACCTTAGAATATATAATACTTCATACTGTAAAGTGGTATTCTCTTTCTCAGTTAAAGCTCTCTTTCTTTCTACTTCTCAATCTATCTCTTTCTCCATTTTTTTCTCAACATTCTAATTTTTATTATCAAATTATTTAATTAACCATTACACTATATTATAAATAAATTTCTTAAGTAGTCCATTAAGTCCTTTAAAATGAATAACCACATATATTAGAATCAGTAATAGAATCAAATATAATTATTAACCAATGATCGGTACTCATTGTTTTAAGTTTTCACTTCTGTTGACCAGTCTTGCAACTACTTTTTTTTTAATCTAGAAATTCTTTAAAAAAATATCAGAAAAATTTATTAATTTTAAAGAAAATTTAATAATAATTTTTTTCCCTCTTCTAGTATTTTTAAAATTTAAAATATGGGCAAGTCTACAAAAATAAATTACGGTTTTATTTTCAATAATGATCGTTTCTTCATTCAAAAATAATCGACTTCTTTTTCATAAGAACAAAAAATAATGTAAAGAAATGTTAAATAATTAATATCAAGTAAAATCCGATGCTGTCAAGATAGAACGAAAGAATTTTTATTAACTTTCCATTTCCTGTTTTCCAACTATTTTTTTTTTTTTTTTTAATTTAGAATTATATACATTTAAATATTGGAATGATTAAATATATAAGGATTAAAAAACAAAGTAATGTTATAATGTTCTTCATGACCTGTTTCAATTTTTCGTATAAATACATTGATAGTGTCTAGAACAAAATTAGAATTGGACAATGAGAGGAGTCTCAGTACATACAAATCATCCTAGTAAATTTCGTACATCGTACATCAATATAACCTTTCTTTTTCCTTTTTAGCCTCCAGACCCACCGTTATATATTACTTCAGGAGATGAATGAGGATGATGAATATGTATGAATGTAAATAAAGTTTGAAGTCTTGTACAGTCTCAGGTCGACCATTCCTGAGATGCGTGGTCAAATGAAATTCAACCACAAAAAAACATCGGTATCAACGACCTAGTATTCAAATCCGTATAAAAATAACTTCCCTAGCTAGGATCTGAACCTTAGAACTCTTCACTTCGAAATCAGCTGATTTGCAATGACGAGTTCATTACTAGACGAACCTGGTGGATTTTTTTTTTTTTTTTTTGCTAGTCAGTCAGAGGAACCCCATTTACGGGTGAATTGTCCGGCTCGCTAGCAGCTTCCACAAGATATTATTAAAAGTGCGTAGATGTGTCTGCGCCCTATCGAAAAATCTCCTATCTCACCAACTCTTCCTTCCCGAAGCTTGACCCGTAATTAGACATTAATATAGCCCCGAGGGGTGTTTTTGACGTCCTTTTTTTAGTCACATCACTTCGTTTTCACTTGTCTTATTTCTTTTCGACATTTGGTTTCCGCTTTCTCGGATCTTACTTTGTGCCTGCCTCAAACCCCCACAGTAGGATTCACCAGGCCCGGCTATGCCGTCCTTGAGTTCCCAGGAGGCAGGATTTGTTCTTTATGCCAACGCCTCAAATGGAAACACCACGAGTAGAACATTCCTGCTAAAACTCGGTCTTTTCCTTCTTCGCTAGGGGTTTTGCTACCTCCCATCTAAGCAAGAAAGAGCTAAGGCAGCTCCGAAGAGAGCTGTTCCTCATTCCCGAGCTCCCCGATCCTTCTCCTTAAGAATCCTCATCACAATCTTGGGATGGTATAAAAATTCTTGGAGCTCCGCAACATGTTGTCGATGATGTTCTCCATGTTGAGCAGCTCGGTAATCGCCGAGCAAGCTAAGCGGTATTCTTTACACTGCGGGCATCAGAACACCACTTGTTCGGAAGTATCCGTGTCGCCACAATGAGGGCAGTAGAGGTTATCCAACCTCCCCTCCTAGCACACAGGTAGGCGCGGAAGACCCCGTGGCCGGTCAGCAAGTTGCGTGAGCAATTACAACTACGTTCAGAAATTTATTCCTTAGCTGAATGTTATTTAATCATTAAATAAACAAACCAAGAGTATAAAAAAAATAAATAAAATTGTTAAATAATCTTTAATTAATTTAATTAAAATAAATAGAACAATATTATTTTTACTTTATTTATGCCGAATATATAAAAAATTATGTCAACTTTAAAATTTTAACAGTAAAACCACTAATATATTCAAAAATAAATATTAAATCCAACTGTATCGTAATAAAAAAAAAAGTTTCAATTAAAAATGGGTTATAGAAATTGATTGATTATAGCTGAGGTAACTGGAAATAAAACACAGCAGGGAATCATCATACCAGACAATCTCTTTTAAATGTAATCCTCACAAGAGAAAAATTCAAAAGGGGTGAAAGTGTAATTAAAATAAAACTTCTGACAATCTGGTGACAGATGAAATAAAAAAAAAAGTAATAAAAATGGTTTACCAACTGGGAAGCAGCCCATCGTTACCGAGTTAGATTGTGGAGAGGGGTGATTTTTTTTTTTCAGAAAGGTAACAAGGGAGTCATTAAGTTCTGAATGTAACTGTCGTGTCATAATATTATAAAAGAATGTAACAAAAAAAAATGCTGTACGGTCAACAACCTCTAAAAATTAATATGAGAAGAAAATTAGATTAAAAAAAAAAAAATCTGTGTACAGTTTACAATTAAATACAAATAACAGCTGTACGAAAATTTAATTTACTATGATAAAACTGAATTCTTTAGATTATTTAATAAAAATGTGTAAATTAAATTATTTTACCCCGGAAAATTTATAAATAAAAGAGGAAAAATTAATTAAAGTAAATAACTTTAAACGTTTCTTAAGAAAAAAGATTTTCTTCTATTTAAGATTCTTCAGAATATACAAACAGTTAAATTTATAATATATATTAACTGTAGTAAATCACAACAAAATATCATGTACCATATAAAATAGTAACCTGTTAAATAATATATATAGGCACCTCTCTAACATTATTGGAGATATAATATGATAAATTAATATAACAGTAATAGTATGATAAAAATTTAATAATAGATTAAATTTATTAATTTATTTGTTTAATGTATGTAGTAATACATAGAAGAGTCAATAACAATTATATAGCAAAGCTGACATTTCTTTAATTTTAACGCTAACGTTTCTTTGTTAATTAATCATTTAATTAAAATTAAAAGAAAAATTCAGTTTATTTGCACATAATGTTATTTATGGAAAAGTTAAACGAATCATTTCACGTAAATCCATTTTCATATTCATTTTTATTTTTATTATAATTATCCAAATTAACAGTAGAGATACATATGTTTACAACCCGGTGTAGTGTTTTACCAGAGCTATAGAAGGTAGATTATTGTAATCGATCAAATTTGAGTATATGAGTTTTTGAATTTGAGTATTTGAGTATATTGAGTTTTCACTGGACCTTGACATCACCTAAAGGATAAAAAAAACAGATGGAATTTTTCTGAATGTTCCTATGGACGTGTATGTTTGGTGTCGCACACTAAATACCCTTTAACCTCCAGAAATACTGGGCCGATTTTGATCAAACTTGGTCATACTTCTATATATGGGATATAGATATCATGAAATTTTAAACTTAAAAGGTCAAGGGGATGAGGATGTAGAACAATGTCATCCTTAGTATCTCGCAATTTTGACTAATTAAAGTCTTTTTATTAGGTGCATTTGTAAACAATTAAAAAAGAATAATATATGAAAAATCGCACCTCCATCCATAAAATGCTTTAAACTAATGGTTAAGCGGGTATACTGAGTTAATAGTACCACCTGTCACCACAAGGGGCGCTAGTGTAACCACACCCGCGTGAATGAATTACGGTGTGTGCGCGCGCTTCAATTAGAATCATTGAATTAAGTAAACAAAAACATACTAAATTTAAATAAAATGATAAATATTTTTAATTAAGTTGTGTATATATGTGTATGTAAGCCGTACATCAGAAAAAATCCACGTGACGGGCAAGTTCTACGATTGTGTTATCAATTTTTTAACTCGTATATTAATTAGCCGTTTTTTCTTAGAGTATTTCATTCATCTTTCTAAGAAGTCGCTGCATAAATATAATACAAATGTTTGAAATCACATAAAATAGCTTGTAGTTTTTTAAGTAAACATTTATACTGATGAAGATGAAATGAAGAAAAAATATAACTCTTACTACAAACGAATTTAGAAACAGTTTAATAAGTAAGGGGACTGATAAGTTACTTATCAGTTCCTTTAAATTCCTAAATTCACTAACTGACTTAAGTACTGACCGTTACTAAGTACACTAACTGACAGTCTATGGTATTTATTATTTATTAATATATAGAGTATTTCATGAAAAATATAACAAACTTTTAGAGCACGTTCTACTTATGAAAGTATCGGATGGCAAAATATTTCGCCTTGATTTCTGCGCCTTCGATAAAATTAAACCAGACTGTAATTCTTAAGATCCAAATAAAGGAGTTATCTAATTAAATCTTAGTTAAAATCTACTACTGTTTTTTTTTAAATTTTTTATAAAATCTTACCTTTTATTGTCGTATCTGCTAGATTTTCAGAAAGTATAGCAAAATCGTCAGTAAATGCTAGGCAGTTGACTAACTATTAATTTTTTTTCTATGCCATTATCTATGTATATCTATATTCTACTCTTTTTATCGGTAATTCTATTTAGAATAAACCAAAACTATGAGAAATATTATTATATTATTTATGTTAATAAACATTATAAATTGGATAACACATTTTTATTATTATTACTATTAATATTGTCATTCGGGATTCTATTATCTTTTATAATAACATAAGCTTAAAATTAAACCAAGTAATTTTTTAATACAAGTTGTTTCGGGAGAATCTAACATAATATTTTTTTTAATGTTAATACAATTTTATTTATTTCTTTTAATGTTACTTTTACTTCCTTGCACGAAGTAAAGGAAGTATTGTGATCGCGTAAAATTTCAGCTTTCAGATTTCAACAGAAAAATCCATTTTGACCTTCTTTAAATCCATTTTGACTAGTTTCTAGTCAAAATGTTCTAGTCAAAACGTGCATGAAGTCTGTATGTACTTATTTAACTCGCATAACTAAAAACGATTTGCTGTTGGATGTTGAAGATTTTGAATTTAGGATTGCTGTAACTTCTAGTTGTGCACCTCCCTTTTTGATTCCAATCAGCTGAGCAAAAAGTGTCCAAAAAATTTGTATTTTTGAATTTTACTTAACTGCAGTAATACGTCCTCATTGAGAGATTTTTAACTATATATTATTATAAGTGGTACTTATCTTCATTGCTTCCAGAGTTATAGCCAAATTAAATTTTAATTAATGAAATTTTTGGATCTTACAAGAGGAAGTCACATCGGTTCGAATTCTTTATATACATATACTTTTATTTTTAAATATATTGATTTTTTAATAATTTTTAACCTATGGTAAAAAAAAAAATTACAGTAATAATTAATAATAATAATAATAATATATTATATAATAAAGTATGGAAAAAAATCACAAGTTATTAGTGAAATAAAATGTTATTTTCCTTTCATTTTATTTCAAAAATTTTTACAGAGGTTAATAATTATTAACAAATCAATATATTTAAATTAAAAAAAAATAAGTTAAAAGAATATATATTTATGAGGTCAGTTCGAACTGATTTATCCATTGTTACGGATCTGACAGATTTTCACACTTACACGACATAACTACTCAAACGATGTGAAATACAATTAATATATAAAATGCTGATAAGAACACCAAAAAAAAAAAAAAATGTGATGTAATGTGGTCCAGAATGAAATTCTGTAACTGTCCATTTTACTAAAGAATTGGAAGCTCGTACTCATTCTCAAATGAAATAGGTTTATATGAAGTGCAGCAAAAGATGTGTATAAATAATTTCATACGCGTACAAGGGTCCATATCAGATTATTATTTCTTAATATTTATCAACACAAAACATGTAAAAACTTAATCTTTTTCCATAAAAATTTGTAATCGTATTTTTCAATCAATTTACACAGGCATGATCGACAATTAATATTCAACGAATAAAGCTATGAGATTTGAATAAAGCTATTCAGAATTATAAAAATTTTTACGGAAAATTTGTTAAAATGATAACACTTGGTGCTGCCATCATTCAGATTTGAGTAACTATTACTCAACTTATCCTTTGAATAATCACTAACTGCAGACGCTGAAGTAGTTATATTTTTTCTGATATTGAAGAAAGAAATAAAAATGAATTTTTGCAAGGAATAAATCAATCGTTAGGAGAAGGAAGATTAAACTAAAATAAACAAAAAATCCAATTATAATGTAGACATTTACACGTAAAAGCAAATAACTAGATTTATTTTCAAATATTAATATTCTTTGATCTTCTTAGATTGTTTTCAGTATCCTACTTTGTACAGTTGAATTATTTTGAAATTTTTGATGAATTTAAATTTAAATAAAATATTTATTTTAATATAATAACAAAAATTCATAAAACTTATCTACGTTTATAAAAAAATTATTTAAAAAAAGATTTAAGCCTTATAGAAATGCAAGAAATAAAACCCGGTTTCCTAATGAATATACGACATATTTTTCTTTTTGAGAAAAATTTTTAATCAAGTTAGATACTGAAAAGCTTGATATATCCAAACAGATAGAAAGAAAGAAAAAGTAAATTTGAGAGATTATCAATATTTTCACCTACTTTTTCCTTATCTTTCTATTACATTGGAAAATGATTCCGTTCTAATCTTTCTGCCATTCTATATATATATTTTTTTTTAAATTTTATTTTAATGTTGTTTAAAATTTAATTCTTTTTAAGAATAAATTTTATTTGGTATATTATTAATCTTAAAGCTTACAAATGTTAAACCAATTGGAAAATAGTATTATAAAATTTCAAACAGAAAAATTTCAAAAGGAATTTTACTCTAAATTCCTTAACTCTAAATTCATTTGATAATAGAATTTGTTTTTTTGACATTTTTTCATTATAATTATCTAGATACTGACCCAAAATTGAATTAATTTTTACGAACACCATATAAAAATGTGTTTAAGAAATCCTACTCGTATTTTAAGAAGTTTTTATTTTGATTAACCATCTCATAGTTCTGGTTTACTAATTGAACATAATGTCATATAATACCCGCCATTTTAGATTTTTTAAATAATTATGTTACTCATATTTATTTAGAAAATAATATAAATCTCTTTTTTAAATAAAACGAAATTTAGTAATAATAATTTAGTATTTAGATAATTTAGTATTTATCTCATAAAATCATTAAAAAAAATTAAAGCCGTTCTATAGTTATACAAGCGAAAACATTCAATCCTCCTTTCCAGTAACAGTATCATACAATGGCCGGCCTCCGTAGCCGAGTGGTAGCGTCTCGGCTTTTCATCCGGAAGGTCCCGGGTTCGAATCCCGGTCAGGCATGGCATTTTTCACTCACGCAACAATTCGTTCATCTCATCCTCTGAAGATGTAACCTAACGGTAGTTCCGGAGGTAAAAAAAAAAAAAAAGTATCATACAAACTATGATATTATTGAGTTTTCATGTAATATTAAAGGTTAAAAATCATTTTAAAAAATTTGTATATAAATAATGATTAAACATTTAAATTTATTGGGAGTTTAGGGTTCTGGATTTTATTAAAAATGATGTAAAAAAATAATAAAATAAAGATTGAATACAACTGAAAAAAAAAAAAACATTTCAAATATAGATTTTTAAATAATGAAAAAATACTTTTTTAATATAAAGAACAAAAGAAAAAACAAATGTATTTTTTTGAAGGCAAAATAACATAAGGCTTCCCTTGCTTTTACATTGTATTGTACGGTCAAATGAAAATTATTTTATATTGATCTGTTTTGTTCCAAAGGTAAAAATAAAATTAACAATAAGAATCTCTATATTTAGCAGAAAACAAACAAGAAAGCACTTGTATAAAAGAGAACGATTATTCATATAGATTTACTGCAAATAAACAACAATACAAATAAACAGAATCACGCACGCACAAACAACAACACATATACACCCACATATCCAATAAGTAAAGCTCTTATCTGAGTTCTGTTATAAAAATATAGCTTATAAAATTATGAAAATTTTATAATACAAATAAACTCACTCAAAACTTAGCACTCTAGACTTATAAAAGCAAGTTAATCATAATATATAAAAAAAATGCAATGAAAAAAGAAAAAAACAAAAATAAACCTTCCATTCAACTAGATTATAAACACAAAAGGATTTATATATATATATATTTTAGGAATTTTTCAGGGTGAACCCACTTCAGTTCAACTTATCATTGAATCACCGTCGAAGGGGCTGAACAAAAATATCAGCTACAAATTAAGAAAAAAAAAAAACCAGTCGTGGAACTGGCCAACAAAAGTGAAAACTTAAAACAATGAGTACCGATTATTGATTAATAATTATATTTGATTCTATTGCTGATTCTAATGTAAGTGATAATTAATTTAAAAGGACTTAGTAGACTACTTAAGAAATCTATAATATAGTGTAATGGTTAATTAAATAATATGATAATAATAATTAAACATTTCAATATGTATAGGTATACACAAACATATCTAAAAGCATCGTGCCCTGATAACCAAAACAGTCTTTCTATACTGCATTAATGTATACTTATGTGCGTACCAGTATACAGAAAGAGAGAAAAAGAATGGGAGAAAAAAAGAGAAGTGGAATCAAAGTTTTTCTTTACTTTATATTGATGTAAACGTATATGCGTAAGTATACAGAAAGAGAGAGTGAAAGATAAATAGAAGTTTATCGGGAATAACACACAGATCATCGATGTTTTTTCTCCAACCTCTCATTCTATATATATTATACTCGTATATGCATAAATTCTCGCTCCATGTCTTTCACTCTTATACATATTCTTAGTGTCTCGTGACAAATTTTAATTACGAGTCATCTTTTTTTCTCCATCCAAAAGTATATCACAAAGGTGTCCGACACAACACGGCAAAAAATTTTTCAATTCAAAAATAAATCATATTCATAGCCCAACGAGAGCTGGTCTAGTTGTTAACTCGTCACAAATCATTTGTTTAACAACTGATTTTCGAAGTCGAAGGTTCTGAGGTTCGAATCCTAGTAAAAGTTAGCTGCTTTTATATGGATTTGAATACTAGAAAGTGGAATAGCGGTATGCATAAAAGATTATGCTTCAATATAAACGAAACTGGAATGTACATTTCAAACAATTTTACTGACAGTATAAAGGTGCAATTTTTAACTACAAATAAAGAGTAGTATAATAAAATCATGAAAGATTTATCGTAGAGAATAACGCTCGCTAAAAGGTATTGAAGAGGAAAATTTAGTCCAATATTTAGTTCACTTACTTGTTTAGCACAAAAAATAAACTAAAAATTATAAATTATCAAAACAATTCAATTACTATCTTGAAACAATACTTAAAACATATCTAATAAATAACAATAATAAAAGCGTTAAAAAAGAATCGCTATATTTATGCTGAACTATTTATTCAAACCTATTGGATAAACTTACGACTTTGAACACAAAAAAAATGTAAACTACCCCTCACTGAACGCAGAAAATATCATTAACATACAGAATTTTATTATTCCTCTCTCAGATGGAGGAAATATGTAACAGAAAAACAGTAAAGAAATATATATGCTGGGTATTTTTATTTGGAAACATAAACATAAAAAGTTTTGTACGATAGACAACTACCTATCATCAATACCCCACAAACCCACTAACAATACAGATTAATGACCTACAAAAATTGCTTAACCGTGAAAAGAAATTTCATTACTGCATACCTCTACGAGCTTAGCTGAGTCAATATTTATTAAATCGCCAGTTGCACACAAAAATAACTATCATTTAGAATGTATATATGATCATTTACAATTTCAAACAATTTTATAAATGCGGGTTTATATATATATGTATTTATTTAATATATACATTTATATAATATAAAAAAAGTGTTCATACGCAGTTAATTATTTAATTAAAAGATTGATTAGGTCAAACTTATTTAAAAATATTATTGTAGAAAGAAATTAGTAAAATAATAAAAAAGATAAAATAATAAAAAATTATAATACTGAGTAATGTTGAATTTATAAGCATCTAAAAAATTTCTTTGACAGACTTACGAATAAAATAGTTGGGGTACATTTCAGAAATAATATAATAAAATTACAATAAAATATACGCATTCATAAAAATATAAAAAATATTTAATTAAATGATTCGTAGTGATTCAATAAAGAATATCGTATTACAATAATACAATGGAAAAAATAAATAACAACCTATTGATAAGATTAATTAATTTGGCAATATCAATAATGGTTAAAAATGTAAAATAATAGAAAGAGAAAAGAACAAAAAAAAAATGGATAGGTAATAATTCAGTTCAAGATGTAAATTATTTTATGTACAGTAATGTGATATGGAATTAACAATCGCTTTTATTTTTAAAAAAGTTTACAGCCAGGTTTATTTAATTAATATAATTGAAGAATTATTTTAACGGCAAATAAAGGTTGTGGGGTTGACAGCAAATAATAATTTTGTCTCGTATCACCTTTAATAATTGTCAAACAAGGCATGACTAATCCTATCCTTACTAAATAAAGATAGAAACTTGTAACAGATTACAGTGAGATACGTTCGTAAACATAATTGTTCTAAAAAGTATATCATGAAATTCTCCCGGGATTTAGATAACCTATTTTACTCGTAAAAATAATGGAAAAAATTCAAATACACATATGTAATGCTCCATTTAGGGCTAGTGAGAGAATTGAAAAAAATGAGTTTGTACTGAAATTTTTATGATGTTAATTAAACAACAAAATTAAAGGTTTATTAAGACCTGAAAAATCGAATAAAGTAAGTCCCAGAACTGTATGTGCAATAGTTTTTGAAAATTCTTGGGTAAAGACCAATTAAATTTTGGTAAAATCCCTGTTTTTTAAGTTTGACATTCAATAACTTTGTTAAATGGATTCTCAATAAAAAAAAAAAAAAAACTTTTCCAAAAGAAATTGTACACGATTTGATTCTGGAGAAAGTGATGCTAATGAAAAATGATAAGAAAAATGGTGAAAATTTAAGATAAGTTGAATAAAACAAAAAAAATTTAGAAAAATTCGAATTTTATATAGAAACAGTACACCAGAACAAAGTGCACTATAATGCACTATGTTTTTGTTAAATACGTCTGTATTATCGCCTATTTGTTTTATTAAATTTATCTTAGACCATTTTTTAAAAAATTGGATTCTCTACTAGTTTTCTTTAAAGGATTTATTATTTAGGTGCGTTTATTACACATTTAACGAAGTTATTGTATGTCAAACATAGAAAACAGGGTATTTTTACCCCAATTTATTGGATTCCAACCAGGATTTCTAAAAACCTACTACAGATGCGACTCTGGGATCCTATTTTACCCAATTTTCAGGTCAAACGATGGCTGAATAATCCTACCCTTGCTAAATAAAGAAAGAAACTGGTTTAGAAAGGGTGACTGGCGAGTTTGTGTCTCTAGCTTGTAGAAGGTTGATGGCTTCAACTAACAGATTACGGAGAGATACGTATATATCTCAATTTTTATAACCTATTCTAGTGAAAAAATGGGAATAATTCATATAAACGATATCCCAAAGTGCTTCGTTTGCGATTTACGACTAGTCAAAGATTTCGCTCAGATTTCAGTTACCCCGGTGAAAGAACATCATAACCCCGTAACCACAGTGTTACTCCATACGAAATCACTAATTCTACCTCTTAATATTGCCCTAAAAATTTCAGTACGACCTCATTTCCCCGAAGAAACTGAAATCCGAGAGAAGTACCGATCAAGTATGGCATTTTTCATACGCTACAGGCATGGCAGATTTCCTTCAGCTAATTATCATAGCAGCTTATGACCGTAAATATATATATATATTTTTTTAAAACAACAAAACATATTTACCTCCTTGCACTTCGTACAAGAAAGTATTATAATCGCGAAAAATTTCGGTTTTCAGTTTTCAACGGAAATATCCATTTTGTCCATCCCTGAATCCATTTTGACTAGTTTCTGCGTGACGTCTGTAATTACGTATGTATCTCGCATAATTAAAAAACGATTAAGACTACTGTAACATTTAGTTGTGTATCTCCCCTTTTGATTGCAATCGGCTTAACCAAAAGTGTCATAAAAGCTCAAAATCCAAAATAATTTGAAATTTAACTTTCTTTTTTTAAGTGCAGTAATAAGCCTTCATTGCGAGTTTTTCAACGACATGTCATAACTGGTACTTATTTTCACTGGTTCCAAAGTTATAGCAAAATAAAATTTTAATTAATGAAATATTTGGATCTTACAAGGATACACATCGTTTAGACTTAGACTTCATATCCTTTTCATTATTTTATTTTTTTTTAAATTTATTTTATTTAATTTAAATATATTATTGATTTATTAATAATTATTAACCTCTGATTTTTAAAATTGTTTACGATGAATAATAATTCAATAGTAACTATAAAATATATATATATAAAATATCAGAAGTTATTAATGAAATAAAATTTTATGTACTTTTCATTTGAAAAAAATATTTTTATGTAATTTAATAGGGTACAAGGAATTCATATTGTATCCACATCAGATCTTTTTAATTTGGAAAGTTATGGTAGAGAAAGATTAATAATTTCGTTCATTATCAAAGTATTTTCCACCTTAAAAACATACATTCATTATCGTAATTTAATATCAAAACAAAAAAGATAAGAAATAAGATTATTTAGCAAAATTTTCACTTGCAAACTTCTAAATCAATTATGTAAAATATATAAATGATTTTGAACAAGTAATATTCTAGTTAATGTTAAAAATTTTTATGGAAAATTTGTTGTTATTTACTTGAAATTAAGTAAAAACTTCATCAGCCTATTTATGTTTCTTGAAGCATTTTGTAATTTTTATTAATTTTAATCACAAACTTATTAAAAAATTTATAATTTTTACATAGAAATTAGTTAATGCATACCATGTAATCAAGCAGGTCGTCTATAAATACCGGTATTTAGCTAGACACATATTAAGAGCAAGCGGAAGGGAAGGTTTAAATGAGTTAAGCTTTCATTATACAAATGAATCGACAAGGGAATTTAGAAAATAATGAAGTATCTGCTTGATTATAATTCAAAAAAAAAAAACTACGTAAATATTAATCATAACTTAAATTGTACTGTGAATCAAATAATAAATGAATAAATAGATTAAACCAGACTTAAAATGATGAAATAAAGTGGAAAATATTTTCCCACAAAATCAAACGATATCACAAATGAATTCATTTCATTCGGCAATCGGTTTTCTCATCTCTATGCAAATTCAATATCTGGATGATTTTGAAGGGATAAAGGAGGGAGTTAGTAGAAATAAGGTTGGTCGGTATAGTAGATAGTATTCTGGAATGGGGGTTTTTCAGCGTTTGCGGGTGGGAAGAATTAAATGGAGGGATAGAAGATGGTTATACTGATGTGATGTAGTAAACTGAGAGCTGAGCATCTTAGCATTTCAGTCTCATTTTGAAAGATATCTCTTTATTATATCTTAGCTCAAATGTGCGATTTCAAACTGAATCAGCACTAATAATATCTCTCTCAAACTCTTCTCTCTCTCTCTCTTTCTTAATCTTTCTGTCGCTCTCTTTAACTTATAGTCAAACTGATAAGTCTTTAGTAAATTACTCTTAACTTTGATATTCTTCAAGTAACTCCTGTCAAACTTTACTAGATACTAAGTAAAATACTGTAGTTAATTAAACATAGTTTACTATTTATTACAACGTTAACTCACATGTAAACTATATTATCTTAAAAAAAAAGAATTTATTTCCTTACACCAAAACACATTTGACATTTGAGTGTATAGTACACATTGTACGCCAGTGAAAATTGTGTATGAGGGCGCGTATGAATTGATTTACTTAAATCAAAATGTTATACAGGAAAGATTAAAAAATAGTTTAAAATATATGATTATGTAAAATTATTTCTTAAATTATATTTACTTATAAAGAATTGTTTGCTTTTTTGGCACTCTTTCTGAATTTCCATCACAAAACCTTTCTAATTTTTTTTTTTTAATGATATGTATCGTAATTAATTAAAACTGCATATATTTTAATGATCAGATAAAATTATTTTGGATAATTAAAAATCCATATAATATGTTTTTAAATATAACATTTATTGTAAGTCATAATTACAGTTACTTTTATAAACACCATACAATACTTATTTTACTAAACTATAATTCTATTACAGAATGAAACTCACTGATTGAACTATCAAATGAACAAATCTTCCTCATCCTTTTATCAACATTAATTAATCATTTTAACATTAATTAAACGAAGTTAGCGAGCGAAGCGAGCATAGATTATGATTATTTAGGTTATGTTGATATACGTACGATTCGTCATTAAAACAAAACCTTAAAACAAAAATAGAAAGATTTTGTTTTTGAGGGGAGGGGAAATTCCGAAAGAGTACTGTTTTAATCAGACAATAATTTTGTAGGTTGTGAGTGGAAACTGGAACTGAAATTTTGCAGTGCATGAGAAATGTCTCGTCCGACTTTGATTCGAAACTGGGATATACCGGATACAAAGGTAAGACGCTATCATTCAGCCAAGAAAGTCGATTCATGACGCCAGTTTGAATTAATAAATTAAATAATAAAACAGTTTTTTTTTTTTAGGTTTTTAAAACGATGCTAAATTAACTAAAATCAAATATCTATCACAGTTTGAAAACTGATGAACTGATCAGTTAAGATGACTAAAAACAAAAAAAATTCCAGTAGAGTTTTTAATGACAACGTTCACGCTTTAACCAATTTATTTTTAAATTTTTTACTATTTAGATTATTATATTAGAAATTCATAGAAGAACTGGAATTTATAATTTATTTTTTTCCAGTGGTTTACCACAAAAGATATTCTATAAATTAAAATTAATAAAATGATACATGAATTTTAATTCTTTATTTTATTATTCATTCATTTTATTATTCTTTATTTTATTTTCATTCTAATATTATTTCTATCGCTTAATCAATGTTAATTATGCAGAAAAACCATAAGAATTTCCTTTTTAATTATTATAGAAATTTAAAAACTAAAAAAAGAAAAATTATATGAAAAGTACAACAAAAATTAAAATGTCCTCGTTTCGTCTGCTGCAGAATTTTATTTAATCAATGACATGAAAGTGGGTTTAGGTTCTAAAATTGGATGAAGGCATGATTTTTCTCCTACGTACTCTTTGATTTTATGCCAATTTGAATTATTTTTACGATTGATATCAGTAATCTCTATTGTTAACGTATACATTCTATAGCTTTTAATCTAATAATAAGTTTTTATACAAAATATTCAAAATCAAAGAAAGAAAGAATTATAAGAATAAGATGGGAGAAATTGAAGAGCATAGTATCCCAAATTAAACCACGAGTTACAGAGAGAAACAAAAAAAAAAGCTAGGGAAAGTTGGTTAAAGGAAGAATGCTATAATATTGTGGCTTTAGAAAAGAAATTGCAGTACGATGTGATGTATGGGAATGTGAGTGCATTACGTGTGATAAATGGAAAGAGAATGGTAAACTGCGGGAAATGAGGATACAGATGTAAAATGGTACACGACGAGAAAGAAATAAGAAAAAGATGGATGGAATACGGTAGGATCTGTATATAATAAGAGAAAAACCTGAGTTACTAAACATAGAAAAGGGATAGAAGGCAGCTGAAAAGGAAAGAGAGCCACGGATGTTAAAATGTGAAATACAGAAATCAATTAAAGAAAAGAAGAATAAAAAATCGACTGGAGTAGATGAACTTCCCATAAAATTTTATGAACTTTAAGAAGGAGAGAGTGGAAGAAATATTTCTAATATGTAATAGGATATACAGTAAAGGAGAATGACCTTTACTGTATACTGGATAATCGATATATAATTGTTTTGTAAACAGTAATTATACCAATTCCTGGAAGAAAACTGGTACCAGAAAATACAAAAATCACAGAGCAATAAGTTTATATCCTATACGGATAAAATATTATTTAGAGTCCTTAACCAGAGATTGGTAAAAAATGGAAAAAGGAACGCAGAGAGGATCATTTTGGCTTCGGGGAATAAAGAAATCGGAGATGGCATTGGACATTAAGGATGGTAGAATAAAAATATTTAAGGAGAAGAAGAGGAAGGAGTCTCCTTGCTCTTTGTGTTTCACTCTTAGTGTGTTCACTTTGTGTTTTATAAATCTCCCTGAAGGCATTTGATAGCGTTAACTGGGGGGAGAGTGATGGAGACTCTTAAACAGAAGAGTGTAGAATGATATAACAGATGGTTAATTAAAGTATTATACATGAGAAAAAACAGCAGCAATGAAAATAAATAAGAAGAATACGAGTGATTGGATGGGTCTAGATCAAGGTGTTGGGCAAGAATGCTGCCTTTCACAGATACTAGTCTATTAAAGATATGATAAGGAATATATTAAAAGAAGTAGAAGAAGGAAAGTGTAGAACGACACAAAAAAAGTTGAATAAACTTTACTAATGATATAATAATTCTAGTTCACGAGACTCAAGCAATTTAGATAATATTAATAATACTGGGGGAAGAAATGAAAGAGTATGATATTAAACTAAATAATGGAAAACTAAAGTATAGAGTGAAGTAAGAGAGATTATTTACTAGTAACGACAACTGAAGGAAGAATACACAATGTATAACATTACATTACAGACATTTGGAGACTATAGTAACAAACCCAATGGAAATAAAAGGAAGGATAACGATGGTAAAGGAAGACTTCGGTAAGAAGAGAAAATTCACTCTATAGTTGGGGAGTTAAGAAAGAAGATAGCGACATATTATTATAGAGTACGGAAATGACGAGATAGAACGAGAGAAACTGGATTGAGACTTTTAGATACAGGTATGAAAAAGAACAGAGAAAGTGTAGGATGGACGGATAAAATGAAGAATTAAAAAGTAATGAATAGGATTAAAGACGAAAGAGTACTTATGCGGGAAGTACACGAAAGAAAAAGAAACTATTTAGGACATTTTGTAGAGGAAGAGAATCATGATAACTTGATTGGAAGGATTAACAAAAGGGAAAAGGAAGCGAGGGAGAAGGATGAAGTCAGTAGATTAAATGAAAACTAAAAAAAAATTTAAAACTGCAAGGGGACAAAGGAGAAGGCTTAGGATAGAAATAGATGGAGTCAGCGTAAGATACCTACCGCCTGGCAGATCACCATATGTTAATGATGATAACATAAAATGTACACATACATTAAGCTAACTACGATTTACTACACCTGTGAATTTAAATTGATAGGTGAATGTAACTTTATACTGTTAAAAAACCCAATAAAATACTGATAAAAAATAAATATAGAACACACTCGTATTGACCTCTACACAGTAACACATTTTAATGTAAACAAAAATAATTGATGTGCAAAAAAAACAGTGATCTGTTTTGAAAATGTTTTATAATAATTAATTTTATAATATTTAATATGATGATGCGTAAGTAAAAATTATACGTACTGAAAAACCGAAAATAATAATTTATTAGAAACCGTCCTTTGATATGGAGTTGAAAAAAGGAAAATAACAACGTCAAATATAAAAATAAGAAAAAATTAGGTTAACATAATCGGGTGTGTTAAAGTTAAGTAATAATGGACTGACAGAATGATTTCTTTTTTTATACCTAGACTGTCGTAAATCCCAGTCTAAGTACAAAAAAAAAAAAAAAATCATTTCTGTTTAAGAAGGGAGGTCAAGAGGAAAGAAAAGATTAAGTTGGAAGGACATTATCTGAGGTTTTAGTAGAGGAAAGAGAAAAAAAGATTTATACTTTGTGTAAGACGGAGATTTATCAAAGAAAAGAACACCTAATTTTTAGAAATGATTTCAAAGAAAAAATAATAGGAAGAAGGTGGTGGAATTAGTTTTACTATCAGTAATAAGTGTTCAGAAAATAATTTATTTTATTTATTAGTTTATCTTCACTTTTATGATAATTATTAATATTATTATTAATAGTCCATAGTACAAATTTAGTAAATTAAAATAAAAAATGCTGCTAGCTATCTTTTAATCGTATTATTTTAGAATTTAAAATAATTAATTTTTTTTAACAATTTACAAATTAAATCGTAGTTCAATGTAACGTTCACTTAATTATTTTGAAAACAAAATTAAAAATATTAATATAATTATTATCATCTGAAAATATTTTATTTAATTTCGTTAGTTTTTATCATAACAAATTAACGAAGAAAAATAATTAGAAAAAAAAAAACAGAGAAACAAAATTATTTTAAAAACAGTTCATGTTCTAGAAATTTAAATTTCGTTTAACATTTTTATATTTTGTAATAAGAATTTTTGTTTTAAAAATACTTTTAACTCTGTTCAGTTAAAGTAAAAACTGTTCTTATTTTCTAGGTTGATCTATACAATTGCACTACATTATGATATATACTTAATAAAAAACTAGATGTTAACTCTATATATCTAGAAGTACGACGGATATCTATATATACATTGTATATATACAGTTTATACTATATACAACTTTTTAACTTTTGCGGAAGTAGAAATTTCCTATACTAGTATAAACATATAATAAGCACCAAGCAATATGAATTGAAATCATAAAAAAGTAAATAAATAAATAAAAAAAATACAAACAACTTTTATGTATATATTTTCCGAACATCCAAGTTTTCTGTACTTTTAAATCTTCTAAGCGGGGAATGCATTTTAGTAAAACTTTATCACCTGAATTTTAAATAAAAGCCTAGTAACTTCTTAAAGCAATGGTTATAAAAAAAAACCAATTTGTGATAAAATAATATATATATATTATTTTATCACATTGAGACATGATCTAATTTAAAGCAAATTTAAATTAACTCGAAGAATTTTGTTTAAAATAATCTTTAGGAATTTGGTACTGGGAAATTTCAAAATAAAAAAAATTTTTTGTTGGCTCTGAATTGAAAATGAATTGAAAAAATGGCTCTGAATTGAAATGGACATTTTAGTAATTTTGATAAATGTTAAAACTAAAATTTTGAATTTTCATCAATTAAATATTAAAAATATCAACCAATATTGTGTGTGTAACATTAGATATATTTTTATTTAAGCAAACTGAGTAACTTTAAAATTTTATTTAAATTCTTTAAATAAAATATGGTCATGAAATCAGAATGGGTTCAGAGAAGTGTAGAAAAAAGTTAAGATAAATTAAATTAAGTAAAATTATGATCAAGTAGAAAAACGTAAAATCACAACAACAAAAAATTAAATGGTACATGAAAACTACATGACAATGGCATAGCACAAAACAAATTGGATGAATTTTGATAAGGCTTACGTTATTTCGTAATGAAGTGTTAGTATCTCTGTCTCTTATCCGGTAGTTACAGATTCATATCCCTAGCCCGTTAGGCTGGTCTAGTGGTTAACGCGATATCGCAAATCAGCTGAGTCGAGAGTTCTAGAGTTCAGATCCTTGTAAAGGTACCTACAAAAGGTAGGTACTATAAAAATAACTACTTTAATACGGATTTGAATACTAGATCGTGGATACCGGGAGTTCTCTGGTGGTTGGGTTTCAATTAATCACGCTTCTCAGTAGTAGTTGACCTGAGATTGTACAAGAGTTCACTTCATTCACATTGATACATATCATCCTCTGAAGTAATACCTTACGGTTGTTCCGGAGGCTAAATAGAAAAAGAAAGAAGGTGAAAGAAGAAAGAAGAAAGAAGAATCTCTATGACTAATGATATTTTTAACAAAATATAAAATTCATAACTGTTACTGTTCATCGACCAGTTGTTGCTTATAAATAAATTACAACTATAATGGATGAAAGGGCAGTTAGAAAAAAGAAACCTCAAATAAGATTTTTCATCCAAAGAATCTCGTTACTAAAAAAATAGTTTTCTATTTCCTTTTTCACATAAAAAAATAAATAAAATTTATTGATAACACGTTTAGAAAATAAACTAACAAAACTTTTAAGGTAAAATTAAAAGATTTTACCTTAAAACCTTAATAAGCGAGAAAATCATGTCATTTCAAATAAGTGAGGCACAGTCATGTTTAAATTAGCAAATTTCATTAAATTTTTAATCTCTCTTTACTTAGAAATATTTCCAAGAAGTTCCTTTTAAACATTTCAGGCGTGTTTATTGAATAATGAGAAAAAGTTATATACAAATTGGTTAGAAAACGCTTTCTTTTCAGTCTTTGACTACCAAAAAAAAATTCCCCCGAGTTCTATTCCATAGAAAAAATGAGGTTATGTTCCTGTGAACATCTTACACAAGAAAGTAGGTGGTTTTATAAGATTTTCTTTCAAAAATGAAACAAAAAAACTAAAACAGAACTATATCTTAAGTAGATCCATGAGTGTTGTAACAATCCCCCCCCCCAAAAAAAAAACTGAAGGTGAAAAATATTCTTTTTATTTTATTTTGTTTTAATTTATCATTTGTTATATTCCTAATAAACAAATAAAATATTAGCGTACTTCACAGAAAATTTATATACGTAAAACTGACTTAAAAGAAATCAATATGAGAGATTCACTTTTATTTAAAATAAAACAGACTAAGACATGAAAAAATGTTATATTCAACTATAAACACTGATAAATATGTATTTCATATACCAAAATAAAAACTGTAGAAACAACATTAAATAAATAAAATAAATATATTTTTTTTAAATGGACAGACATCAAAATGCGCTAAAAAAATAAGAAATAATTTCGTCCAAATTAAATAATTCCTTAGTCACTTTTTTTTTTTAAATCGGTGTCTGCTTCTACAAAATTAATCTCTAAATAAAACATAATTTTTTTTTTATAATACTATACACATGTCTATATACATAAAAATGAATGTTTGTCCGTCTGTATCTCTCTTATGCCTTCCTAAACCGTTCATCCGATAGGGATAAAAGTTTGGGGAATGGTTGGACGCATACCAGGTTTCTGAGTTAGTAAATTACGGGGTTTTCCAAAAATTCCCGAACTTTTCCGAATAAATCCTAAAATAAACTAAAAATGGTGTAAATTAGGAGTATGACGCCTTCATATTCTCGAGGATCAATAGATATATTAGTGCAATTTGGTGTATATAGGTATCACGTTAAAAATTAAGAAACACGTGTTTCGGGGATTTCCGAAATTTCCCGAACTTTTCCGAATAACTCTAACAATTATTATGCTTAGATTATGATAAAATGTGATATTTTTAAAGATAATATTGTACTTTAAAAAACAGGAGTTCATATATAGGTGCCAGACTTAGAATTGTAAGATAAAGGTGATTTGATATTTTTAAAA
>JAAAKQ030469722.1:0-23770 GCA_010016005.3 Zanna intricata | reverse complement strand
ATTCCGGTCACCCCATGGGATGAAGGGGGAGGTCTTTTTAGTGGGTGAGAGCCCCACACTGTTATCTGTGCGGGCAGTTTTCGGCTGGCAGAGCTTTTTCCTCCTCCTACGTAAAACAAAAAAAAAGTATTCAAATCCGTATAATTTTTTTTTTTTTTTAGGCTTATTAGGCTCTTTATTATATCGGTATAACATCACCCTTTATTACAAACTCATATAACAAATCTTTCAACGTTTTCTTTGCGAAGCTCCTTCTATTATAGGTTTTATTAATTTTAATGTGTTCTATTAATTTCTGCTAGCTCTGCAAGCTACTTTGAAAAGTTTTTCTACTGCATTCAAATTAATATCTTTGTTACTGACGTAATAACAACACAGGCCCAAATTAGATCTATCACACTAAATTGGCAATAATACGGTGGTTATCTTATAACTTAGTGGCCGCTTTCAGCGGCTATTATATTGACCACATATTTAATGTGAGCAGTTTATGGTAATTCTAATATTTCAAGGAATTCCGTTCATTTTATTTAACATTCAAACTGTATTCTTTGCTTCTGTAACTCCTCCTGCGTATCTTCCTTTCTTGAAATAGCCTTTGATGCTTTATCTACTTGCCAACTATGATGTGGTGTATTATCTAATATAATTAAGAAAATAGTTGGGACATTTCTAAGAAATTGTTCTCAAATCTGTTGGAGTTCACTTTCTATGGTTTTTATTTTTAGCTCTAAAAATAAGAAACCAATAACGCACGAAGCCTCGGCAAGACTCCACATTACAATAGTTATTCTTTCTCCTTTACCGACTTTTAGTTTGTTTTTTTTTTTTTGTCATACTTGTATGATCGGTATAAGAAAAATTAGGCGATGATTTGCATTAAGCCATGTTTTGTAAAAAAAAAAAAAATCACAACCCTCTTACATCTATTTCTTAGTTCCGTTAAAACTGTTCACCTCTTGGTTACAATGTTATTTCTTTCTTATCATAAGATTTTTACCATAATTCTTTGTGTATTCAAAATCTTCTTCATCCTTTGTGTATTCAAAATCTTCTTCATCTTCTTTTTTCCTAAAATAGTAGGATTGTCTTGAACCGTTAAATAAATCCCTGGATAGAAAACTAAAAATAAACTTCTGGTTGTAACGTTTAACTGTTTGTACAACTTTTTGCTCGAATGATTTTTTTTTTAAACTTTTTTTTTTACCTCCGGGATTACCGTTAAGTATTTTTTCGGAGGAAGAAATACTTAACGGAAAAGAAATATATCTATAAAGAAATACTGTTTCAACAATTTAACAATTTTTTTAGAACTTGCTGTTTTTTTTCTTTTAATTTTTGAAACTGTTCTTTTACTACAGCCCAGAGCTGAGTTGGTCTTTGAACAACTTTTACGGGAATGTAAGTTTATCTTTTGTTCTTTTCTTTGTGAAAACTGTCCCTTATCCTCAAAACAGGACTGTCTAAAAGTTGAACCTAATATAAAACTTTTTTTTTTTATTTGGGATTTTTTTATTTTGACATTATAAAAAAAAAGACAATCATAATGATACAAAATCAAACAATAGCAACATAATTAATAGATCGTCTACTAGATCGAATAACTTTAAAAACTAACACAATTAACGAAGAATGTAGTATTACATACCACATAATAGCAGTTTCATACTAATCCTTGCGTCACGAAACGATCCAACAGATAAAAATATGAATACAGCATGTATCAGTTAAATCTAAATAGTTATGCTAAATCATTTTGTGACTTCCTCGTGCAACTACAATTACTCTCTTATGCGTATAATATTATAATGTAAGCTATCAATTTTCTGGCGCCATGGCATGCCGATGGTAAGCAATTAAAAATGTTGATGAGTCTTTGTTATAATGTTTAATAACAATAACATCATTTGTAATACTTCATACAATTATTCAGTTCAGTGAAAGAAAGTAAATTTCAGTTTATGTTATCGTGTTACTCCAAGCAGTACCGTAGAGTTTTATAATTCACTTTTATAACAGTTTATTCAATGTTATTTTCATTAATTTCAATTTATCCTGTTTTTTTTTTTTTTGTGTCAATCGGGTTTTAACAATTTATGGTTATGTCGTGAAACATAAACTGGGATAACCCTTAAGTATCTTCGAAAAAATAATTAGCTACGTATAAATAACCTTACAACGAGATAACTATGAAAATGAGTCAGAGACAATGCTCAGAAAGCACGTAGTGCAACAGATATTAACGAAAACGCAATTTTTAATATAATAAAGAAACACAAAATTGATGGTAAACATGTTAACCGTAAAAAGACTCGAATGCGTGTGAAAACGATTGAAAAGTTGGACGATTTTAGTAAAACCGCTATCAGAATAAACGTTCATTCGTTTTATTTCCATAATGAGCTTACAATTTGAACAAAATGCTAAATGCCGTGAATAGCGATTCTGAATTGCCGAATTTTTTAGAAGTACTTAACATCGTGTTTTAAAATCAGTTAATTTCGTTTCTTGTCCAGAAAAAAAATTCATTATTGATGAACGCGAATTCATGACGAAGGGACTATTTAAGAGAAATTAAGCGATTTCGTGAAGAAGGTAATACAATTAACTTATTATCTAGATGAAACTAATGCGCGACAGGTACAGGAAAAGGTATGAGTGGATGAAGAAATAAAAAGTGCAAAAGACGCTTTTATGAAAGGTTTGTCAACCGAGGTAAAAACCCCGGCTGTTCCAGCCGGGGTTTTTAGGAAAACGATTTATAGTAACACACATAGGAAATGAAAATGGGTTTTGGACCCAAGTGGTTTATGGGAATTTAAATCCAGATCTTACCAAGAGTACCACGATGAAATGAATAGTGACAATTTTATGCAGCTGTTTAAAAAAAACTGTCGAAATTGTTGCTTAAGGATCCGGAATAATAATGAATAATGTGCCGTAACATTGTTTGAAAACTGGAAATTGCTTGACTCGAAAATCGGAAATTGCCGAATAATTAAACATGCGAACAACAAAGAGGTGTTAAAAAAAAAGTTTTTTTTTAAGGCAATAAAATCATTAAACAAAACTATATTAATTATCAAGTAAATGAAGTGACAAGATAAAAAAAAAAATGTCGTTTTGCGTCTTCCTCCATACCATTCAATTTTAATCCAATAGATTGATATTGGCACATGTTAAAGGCTACATTGGAAGTAAGCAACATTTCAGTTACTTAACAGTATTCTTCAGTCTCATCGATTCAGCAACTGCTATTCTAGCTTCTGTAGAAAGCTGCTCTAGAAAATCTAATGATAGAAGATGTAATAGAGTAGATGTAAATGCTTGGAAAAATTGCATTCAACATGTAATTAAAGCATAAAAAAAGCATGGGAAGAGCGAGCAGACAGTTTGATTAAAAATATTATTGAAGTTATTGTGAAAAATTTTGGGAACAATGACAGTAGTTCATCACACAGCAGCTTATCGAATATTGAAGAAATACAATCAGGTAAGAAATATTTTTTCTGTTTTATTTGATGAAATTTCAATGTACGAGTAGCTAGCTTGACATTTTTATTTTTATGATAAATATATAACTTTATGACACTTTTTAAACAGTTTTATTTCATTTTTATGATAAAAATAAAGAGAAGTGTTTTTCCTCTGATGAATTGTGCTAAATTAAATTTGAATCTTGAATGCTATTGTTTTAGTTTGCTGCACGCTTTAGTGAAATAAAATATTGTTTCAATTATGTATTATACACACAAACTCTTAACATACAGTTTACATTTGCAAACATGAGTCCGCGTTCACCTAAACACACATAAGTCAAAACAAGAAACTGAACTTGTAAAATTTGTTTTTGTACAAAACACGCTGTAAGACAACAGCAGATGTTGCAATCGCATTTGTTAGCTTATTACGCAGGTATTTGAACACTGATGTGTTTTAAATGGTAACAAACGTTATTATTATTATAATAATTGTTCGTGTTAGGGCGTTTACTCACATTTTCTTCTATTATAACATGTATTACTTTGAGAGAAGCTTATTTTGTTATTGCTGCGAACAATTAATCAACGAATTGTCGACCAACTAACACATTACAAAATAGTTGATTTATTATTAGTCGATACCTAACACAAACGTACAAGTTACATACGCAAGGCGCTTTTATTACTGCGCATAATTATCTCTTCTTAAGCGTAATTTATACGACTTTTGCAATCATTATGGTGGCCTAAATAAGCTAAACCTTTTTTTTTTTTTTGTAACGAATAGGTTTTCACATAAGCCAAAATTAAGTAATTAATCTTGAGCTAAGAAATAATTTTATAAAATGTAAATTATTTATTTAAAAAAATTGAAATTATTTTCTATAATACTGACGTAGTCCTAAAAAAAATTAACGCAAATTTACAAACAGTTAAATATAAGTAATAATATATTGAGCGGTATTTATCATTGGGCAGTGACTGTATCTTCAATGCGGGAAATTCACGCGCTACTGCGGAACAGGCCATGGAAGGAAATTCTTAAAGCAAATTTGAGTTTTTTTTTTTTAAATTAACCCCCCTCTCTATCTTTCTCTATATCTTCATCTCTCTCTACTTTTAACATTCAGTCAACATTTGTAAATGGTTCCTTTTTTTAATTTCTACTGCAAACCTGTTTATTAATGTCAAAAAATTAATTCAATACTGCAACAGGATATAGATATAGCACTTGTTTTTTGAAGACCAAAATATACGGCGAAACGACCTGAAACTTGATGTGAAAATCCAAATTCTAACATATATGTATATATACCCGCATTCTACAAAAATGTTTTATTGAAGCTCTAGAGGCCGAAATATGCATCTAAAAAATACCGCAAAAGTTTCCCGCAATTTTTCTCGAAAATGTAAAATTCGCCTGTATTGATGTTTGAATAACATGTTTCAATAACATTGAATTCTTTCAATCGGCAGAATTCAGCACACTAATTAATATAACAATGAAAATTTTAATGATTAAAATAGAATAAAAATGGATTCGATACTGTAGCAAGGACAACAATAATGCATAATTTCAAAAATAAGGGTATCATTTTATTATTCTATTTAATTTGAAATTAAATTTTATACAATACAACAATATGAAATTCTTGGGATAAAATATTTGTTCCCTCCCACCACAAATCACAATCTACAACAGCTTTCTAGTTACCTACATCTCAGTAGCAATTTGATTTTTATCAATAAGTCGACCAGCAATCAGGCTAAATAAGCAATGATGTTTATGAACTTCTAATTTCATCAAAGATTTTAGACTAAATTTATTGTTATTCCTTCCTATCCAAGCGTAAACCAAAGAACAAAAAGATCTCGCCCCTTGCAAGAAATTCTTTCTAGTAGTCACACTGATACAATGCTGTCATGGCGCGAAGTTTTAGAAAAGTGTAATTCAGACAATAGAAGTTACAACGATACACTGCTTTTACTTTTATTATATCATCTTTTATATTTTCACCGAATCAGATATAAACAATGACACTCAATATAGTTCTGTAAGCAGTTTAATGACCTTGAAAGTTTAAATATTAATTTATTTCAATGAGAGTTAAACAGTTTCTTTTAATGCCATCGGTGTTTATTTATCGGCTTTTCATTTCAACCGGTAATAAAACTTATAATGTAGTACAATTTATGACTTCAACATTTTTAAATGTTAGTTACACTCTCTCCATCGAATTCATTACAAATGTAAGGTATGCAGCGAAATCCATGATTTTTTTTTTTAATGTCTTTTCGTAAGCTAATTATAATACTTGTTTTTCTTAATATAACAAATACTTTATTTAATATTTTTAGTGTAATATATTAATAAATTGAACTGGTAATAACAAACAGATTAGATTCTTAGCAACCTTAATTTTCACTGGAAGACAATAAACAACCCAAAATCAACAAATCTACCAACAATAAATAGTTTTCCTACCAATATCAGTATATTTCAGTTCCCATTCATATTATGAATCAGGAAAACAAAGAAAGGCTGCAGTTATTTTTAGTAAAAGAAAAGTTTGCTAATACGATTTCGGATTTGCATTTCTAAACATATTTTAATTGAAACTAAAGCAGATAATCTAGAACCATTATGTCGATTGGCCAAAAAATTTCTATTTATGTTTACTAATATTACGCTACCATAACGGGATAGCACAGTTACATTACAAGTCTGGTCAAAACTGAAACCGATCTTTCCTGCTCAGTAACAGTGATTGAATTTTAAAAAGGACTGATAAGAGGCATTTAAAGAAAAATTAAAATAGCCAGACTTTTATTTGAATGTTAAATTTTCTCGGACATAATTTCATAAGGTATTTCAACAATTTCTGATGTAACAAAACCAAACCTTAGACTTTAACAATGTACGACGTGAAATATTAGATATAAATATTTTCAATGACGAATTCGTCATTATTTCATAAAAATCGAAACATTCACGCACAAAAAGTCTACGTTCAAATCGGTTCTGTTTAGATTAGTTCAGCTTCGAATAGCATCTACAAACAACATTCACTGACATAAAGTTCAATGTTATAAGAGATTATTCAATGTTTAGAGAAAGCAATACTTAAAAAATAATTTAATTCTAATTTCTCGAACATGGTACCGCTAGTCTGTAATTGATTAAATAATATTAAAAATTAATAAAATCCACCTTACAAGCAAATTAAAAAAATCCCTAGATCTTTCGACTTTCAGGTGTTAAAAATATTGTATTAGTCAAAAATTAAAAAATCAAATAGTCATGACTGTCCGGTCCTACTAGTATATGTATACTTTTTTTCCTCCGGAACCACCGTTAGGTATATCTTCAGAGGATGAGATGAATGAATTGTAGCGTCTGTGAAAAATGCCATGCCTGACCGGGATTCGAACCCGGGACCTCCGAATGAAAGGCCGAGACGCTACCACTCGCGCCACGGGGGCCGGCCAGTATATTTATACCAGAGGGAGTCGAGGTGCCTCTGATGATGGCACGATGGACCCTCAAGGTGTGAGATGGTTGCGGTGAAGGACATGCGAAAGGCATGTCCAGATCCTGACAGGATACGGTCGGGAAGGGCCGCTCTCCTGTGGAGGACATTTTGGCTGACCAGATGGGATGGTTGGAATGCTCCAATGATACAAGGAGACCCCGAAGGGTGACCCCCGGATGAAAGCGAGGTAGGGTGGGGCAATTCTCTGTCACGGCAATCGGGCGTGACTGATCTAATGCCTAACAGCGGTTCTACCGCTGGTAGTGTGAAATCGGTGAGGTGGTTAGGTTAAGTTGGTATTTCAGATATACATACGCTCATTCTTAACATCTAACGAGACCTGTGTGAGCCCGACACTACCCCATTTGGCAAGCCATTTGGGGTGTATGTAAATGTATTTTCATACATTTGTAATTGGGGTGTATTTACATACATTGGGCCCCCCTTATCGGTAAAAAAAAAGAAGATATGTGTATACTGGTAGGACCAAACAGTTATGACTTTATTCATTTCAGCTTTTTTTTTTTTGACAAAGAAAATGTAAAATTGCATAAATTATTTCTATATAGTACATCTGAATAGTTGCATTAGTTATTGTACTGTATATTGTTTGAAAGATTAAAATACATCGTATTTCTTCAAACTCTTCGTGTTTTTATTGAAGTCCTAATATTGTAGGGTAATAAAAGGCTAAATCTGAAAGATAGATATTTAACAAGAAGGAATGAAAAGGAAATTTATGTTTGTTGTACTAAATTAATGACATTTATTATAAAAAAGAAATGGAAGGGCCTATGAAGAATTGTACCATTTCAATGTAAACTTTGCTTAACACATACAATTTCTTAAATAAAACTCCAGATATTACGTTACGCTGTAAGAAAAAACACAAAATAAAAAAATGATTGCTACGTAACGTCCGAGCTCCTATAAATCATAAATTACATCCATTTAATACTAGTCCAGCTAATTTATGTAACATGCATTAAAGAAAAACAAATTAGTATTAAAAATTAAATGTAACAACTAAAACTGTAAATGCAACGAACCACAGATACACAAATGGCAGAAGGGGAAAGTAAGATGTAACTCACGTTACACTACGCAACGATGCTTCCATAACAACGCAATACTTTCCCACTTTATATGTGACGGTATAATCAAGAGGTAAACGTAAAAAAAATATCAGTTTACAGCTCGTAATTTTATTTGTTTAACAGAGTTAAGAAATCACATACACTAGAATCCAAAATTAATTATCTGCAACAGTTAAGATTTAATCTCTTTCCGTAAAATTCTCTATTACAGTAACGAACACATCGAGGTGAAAACATGAAATAAAAATACAAGAAATATTATTGTGAACAATCAAAAAAATTTTCTAACATTACAGAATGAATACAGTAAGAAAAACCAAAGAAACAGTATCTGTAAAAAGTAATAAATCACAAAATAAAAAAGGTTTTATTAATAAGTAAAAATAAAATTCACAAAATAAAAAAAAGCGTTCTTAAATTACATTTAGTCCAGGGTCCAATTATATCTTTAATTAATTTAGTTTACCGTTTCAGGAAGTGTAAGAAATCAATGTCGATAACGTAATCGTTTCTTTTAAGTTTAATACAACCCCTGAAGTTTATATCTAGGCTGAAGTTAGCCGTGGGACGCTAGTTTAAAGAACATTTATTTTATGATTTTTTTTCACGGGGGAAAAATAACAACACGTGGATATTTGTATTTCATGAATTTCTGAGATAAGTAAAAAATGTAGCTTACAAAATATTCTATGAATGTTACGTAATACAGTTATGTATATTTTCATTATTTTTATCTCAGAAGCGATTAAAAATTATTGATGACATTTCGTATGTCATATAAATAAGGTATTAATTATCTAAAATTAAGATAATTAATACCTAATTTTTATAAAAACAGAAGAAAATACATATTCCTGCATTCCTGACAGCTTGATTCAGCTTGTTACGCTCGGTAGCAGTCAGTACCTTTGTCTTCCTTTTTTATTTAATTCTCATTCTTCATTTCCTTTATTTCTCTGTCTTCCTTTTTTATTTTTATCAAGCCGCAAGAAGTTTGTTGCCTTTTAGTTTCTTGCGAAATACTTTTTTCGTACAGAGCGGCCTTTTTATTTTAATCTATCACAATTCTGAATAAAAAGTAAGGTTAAAAATAAAAATTAAAACATAAAACAAATTTAACATTAATAAATCAAAATAATTTTATCAAGCATGGCCCATTGATAAGGTTATATAATGATAAATAATTAACTCCACTTACCAACAATTTTATATTTAGTCCTAGCGCTTTCGGAATTAACTATTCCATCTTTAGGAACTTAAAACTAAATTGGTAAAATGTTTTAAAATAAAACTTTTGTAAAATGTTGTTTAATATTATAATGGTGGTCGTCATAAGTTTAAAATCACGTCGACCTATGTCCTATCATTGAGAAAACCAATAAATTTATAACAGACAACGAATTTAAAGAAATCAAATATCCTACACGTAAATTTAACAAAGATATTCAAAATGTTAAATATAGTAAATACATTTTTAAGAATGATTATACAAAACAAAATTTTAAATTAACCGATGCAAAAGCCCCTACTCTAAAAGCTTTATCTAAAATAGATATGCCAATGAGACCTTTGATAAATTGCATTAATTCCCATACTTACTTATTAAGTAAAATTTCTATCCAATAATCTTAAAGAATATATTACTGATAACAAATACATTTTAAAGAATGGACTGAAATTAATATATATAATTAATAAAATAGATACAAAAAAATACGACAAAACTACGAGTATTAACTTTGGATATAAAAGATGTGTAATAACATACGTACTGATAAACCGTACATAAAATTAAAAACACATTAACAAATTTAAAAATAGATAATAACATAATACACGAAACAATAAAATTATTAAACTTATGCAACTAATGTAATTATTTTGAATTCAGTAGTAAATATTATACACAAGAAAAAATTCTCACCAAGGGTACTCCACTTTCAGCAATATTAGCCAATATATTTATAAATGACAGAAAATAATTTATACAGCATTATTAAAAAATATCAAATTTTACTATGTATGTTGATGACATTTTAATTACTTATAATCAACAATGCAACGATGATGAAATCGATATTTTAAATGAAATTAATACTTTGACTAATAATATTAAAGTTCCTTAACTCAGGAAATTAATAGTACAGATTTTCTCGACGTAAAAATTAATAAAGATTATTAAAATAACAAATTAAACATTGACATTTTTAGAAACCCACCAAGAAAAATACAGTAACACACTGATTCTTTGCAACCTTATAACCAAAAAAAAAAATGGCCGCTTTTAATACTTTGACATATAGAGCAAAAAAATATTTAAAATATGATATAAAATTAAAAACCGAAATAAATAATATTAAATACATCGCCGCAGCTAACGGATATAACAAAAACTTAATAGATAAATTACTTAATAAAATAAAATACAAAATTTACATTAAAATAACATAAAATTAACTAATAACCACTGTTATAATATTAAACAACATTTTACACAAGTTTTATTTTAAAACATTTTACAAATTTTAGTTCTAATTTCCTGAAGATGGAATAGTTAATTCCGAAAGCGCTAGGACTAAATATAAAGTTGTTGGTAGTGGATTTAATTATTTATCATTAGAAAATTAAAATAAACTAAAAATGCTTTTTCAGTTTTTTTAAATTTGGAATTTTTGAGGTGCACATTAAGGGATTAATGAGTGGGTCGAAGTCATTTTTTTTAAATAAATTGACGCCGATTCGTAATAGTCAAAATTGAAGAAAACGAGTTTTTTAATAATTTTTTAAAAATATTTGAAATTAGTTTTATTACTTCTTTTAAAAAACGTTATACTTTTAAATTTTTTAATTAATTTTCTTCACATCAGAAGTTAATTTAGGCCACTACTTAAAATATAACTGATAACAAGAAAAGATAATTGATCGAACAATAAATTTTAATCTAACTTCTCTGTAAGAAGAGAAGTAAAACTATAATATTTATACATAGTTCAGCAACATGTAACTACCTTTTTTTTTAATTTAATTTCGTATAATTATAGTTACATGTTACATGGTGGTGGTGTGGTATTCTTCCATACCTCCATGTTTTTGGTATAACTTTTTTTTTTAATTTAATAATCACGAATGACGATTAAAAGTGAAGAATTTTTACGACATAATATCAGAATATTCCTAAAACCAACAAAGAAAAGTAAATGGTATCATTTAAATGGTAGAAAATTAGAAGACAGTAAATGTTCTACCGAATAGATAGATTTAAAAATTAATGATCGGTTAATACAGAAACTAATAAACAAGTTCTATTTTCTTAAATATTTGAATAGACAGTCATCAATCAATTTCACACAATGAACCACTAAATATCCGGTTTTCATAGATTATAAATAAAAAGTATTACAAAGACTTGTAGACTACAAAGACCATTATTTGAAAACAATAACCTTACAAAAGTGGTTTCTATTCTATTTAAACCACATGAAACATGTTCTAATAGGTATTAATAGAACTAAAAGAAAAAAGTCAACAATACTTACAAAAAAAAAAAGAAGTATTAATGAACTTCTTGAAGATAAAAACTCGTTAAATGAATGAAAATACTCTTAAGGAAGCGGTAAACAATCTTCCACCATCTACATCTAGTTTTACGTATACAGATTTTGCGTTTGTTTCGTAAAACAAACGTAATGAGCATTATTTTCTCTTTTGTTTTTTAATCCTTTGTTCAACAATTTTTGTCTAGATTTTAATTACTTCCATATACAAAAACGACCTATTGAACTGTCGCTTGATTTTTTTCGATATAAACGTGAGTTATCGATTTAACTACGTAGCTTTATATCTTAATGGGGGTATACAATAGCATTAAATCAGCTTTCTAACGCAGTATTACTTTTCATTATACTGTTACAATAAAAAGATAAAACTTATAGAAAGTGCAATACAGTCAACTAAAACTGGGGACAAAGTGATCAAAGCAGTCGATGCAGTCATCTAAAAAAAATTATTTTATTTTAAACATATATGTAAAAGAAGATGTGAGTGATTCATAATCAACGCCCAGCAAAATCTTAAGAAGATAAATTGATAAAAATTTGTATACAGATGTTTTTCTAACAATGTACCAGCGTACTAAGAAAAGAATTTTTTTTACACGCCGACTTTAAAGGATTAAAATGAAGTAACAATGAAATTTACTATTTTTATTTATTTATTTTTTTTTATTTATTTATTCTTGGCAACATAGCAATATATCAAATAGATTTAAAAAATGAGATTAAAAATAAAATCACTACATAAGATGTATGTATAGATTGTACTCGTAAAAATCAAAAACAAAAAAAAAATTGTAATATTTGTTAACGGTATTGTTCTTTTGATTAAAACAGGAACGACTTATTTGCAACAAGTTCATTGCTACCCGAGAAATTAAAAATTTTGAAGGAAATTTCAAATATTTCATTTTTTAATAGGAACTTAAATATAAAATTAATTTTTCTTTATCTTACATCGCATTTATGTAAACAAGATTTCAATAGAAATCAAATTAAAATATCATTCTTCAGATCAGATTTCCTACCATTCAAGAAAGATAAGCCAGTACAGTCCTATGAACCCGGAATAACAAGAATATCTTCTTTACAAAAAGCTTTCAGAGAATTAGTAAACAAAAATAAAATAATAGAAATAGAAGACTTCCCATTAATTAATTAATTTTATGATAATTATAAGTAATTAAAATAACTGAAAACATTATACTTAGAATTAGCGAAAAAATTATAAGGTGATTATTAATAAAAACAGTTTAATAAAAATTAAATTCCTAATCTGATCTAAATTAATTAAGAAAAAATAATGTTTCGTTTAATTACGAAACGGTTAATACAAACCGACCAATCAGTTAATACAAATGAAATATATCAGCTAGTAGACACTTGGTATATAGATCTAAAGCAAGCTGATCAAAGACGATAAGTGCAACACTAAAGAAACTCATCACACAACGTTTACAAGTTTTCCTGAATGAGAAAAAACTCTTTTAAGGATAAGATAACTGTTAAAATAAACAAAAAAGTAAGCTGTTTATAAATAAATGAATGAATACTAATATTAGTAATACAAATGAAAATTACTGTTTCATTGCGTACGCCTCTGACTGTTCACTTGATAAATATAAGGACATTACTCGACATCGCAGACACTGAAATTTGGAAGACACATCATCAACCCCTGGACCCAAAAAGGAGCAGCAAAGATAATTTTCAACGGGGTCCCTAGAAATTGGATTAAATTTAATTCTTTTTAATCAAGTTACATTTTCTAAAAACGTTTCCTAAGAGAAAGGAAATGTAATTTTCCAAAATAATGTTTACATTTCGCATATGCCTTTACCATCTAAAAACAAAAATTTAATCTTAAAGTATTTGAAACTATAAAGATGGGAGTTTAAAAAATAAAATAGAATTTTTCTATGAAAACAATATTGTTTAATTCTTCTTTCTTTAATATTTTTTTTTATATTAAATATTATATAAAATATTAAAAACCTACTTCATATTGTAATAATGCTAAGTTTCTTGTTTTTCATTTAAATCACAATTATTTTGTTGAAATTTTATAAAGAAATAACATTGTTAAACAGTTCTTATTTATCTCAAACTGATTTAAAGCGGCTGTTAAAATACGATAATTACACCTCTTGCCGAAGTAAAAAAGCGACTTGAAGAAACAAAAGCGTGAAAGATTATAAAACTTTTTCAATTTTTTTTAAACATCCAGTTTAAAACGTCAGCGCCAAATAATAACAATTACAAGAACTTAAAAGTTAAGTTAAGTTCTTAAATGTTAAGAACTTAACATTTAACGCCGCTTTCAAAATATAAAAACTAAAGAATTTAAAAAAAAAAGTGTTTCAAGTCGATTTTTTACATTTACTTTTACACCCACGGGACTTCACTGCAGCGCCTGTGTCTATTTTATTGATTGATTTGCGCGTCTGAGAAAAACTTTGCTGATCTATAGTCGTAAAGATGTTGCATCATCGTCTTCGCCCTACTGATTACATTTTTCTATCTTGACTATTTCTACTGTACCAGTAGGCCGACAAAATAAACATATAGAAAAGATATTACTAGATATATTTTCTTTTTTTATCCACAGCTATATCGTTCCATCACATTATCAATTTGTGATAGCCCTATGTATTCTATATCAGGATTATATTTTGATAAACCATAGTAAAACATGACATTTATAATTTATTTATTAATAAGATAACAGTATCGATATGATTCACATCCAAGGTATAAAATCAACTCCTCTGTTTTGTAAATTATGCGAAAAAAAAAAGATGAATAATTTCTTAGCCAGTGAGAGAACGCTTGTAATTTGTTTACGTCTTCTTTAACCTATTTAGAATCCACCTTATAACTTATCTGTTTTAAGGTTGTTCTTACTGTCGTTAGAAAGTAACAAAACCAATAAAAATAGTATAAAATGATGTAAGTAATTAAAATAGAAACTGACGTTACCTAATCTTAAGTAAAGTAATAACCGTTTAGAAATTTATAGCAATCAATATTTTAGTAATGTCTTTTTTATGCTAGTGTTATTGCAACAATAATTTTTATTAAAAAAAAAAAAAAATTAACAAATAAACCTTGACATATTAGATTAAGTTTTAATAATATAGTAGCAGTCTAATTGTAATAAAAATAATAATAATATAGCCGATATTCATGAAATAAAAATAAAATTGATTTATTTTCACAAATTTTCTGCTGATAATGAAAACTTTTTTTAGTAATATTTTTAGCGTTACTGTAATCTATTTTCGGACATTCAATTAGGGTATTTAATTATAGTTTTTTTTTTAATTTTATTTTCTCTTTATATATATTTTTTATAAGTTTTACATTTACGCAAAATATTAAATATTTAATACAGAAGGTTTAGTATGTGTAGAGGTTTTTCACGAGTGCGAAGTTATTTAATGAGATTTTTTCCGTACTGCCATTGTTCGAGAAATATTTCCGCTCATTGTATTGTGTCGCTTTCTTCCGTTTTATTAAATAGTATGCATTTTTTTACTTAAATTTCTAATTTTTAATTATAATTAACTTACATACGAATATAACATTTAAAAACTTCGACGAAAAAAGTTAGTGGAAAGTTTCTTACAAATTTTTACAATTTAAAAAAAATTCTGAATTCCACCTGCACTTTTTTTTACGTATTCTCAAATGTTACAAAACGCATCAATTTCGATCTCTTTTAAATTCTTATATCTTTTTTATATTTTATAAAGCAAATTCCTCTGGTTATCTTATAGTCGACATCATCGTTAGTAACGGGCTGTTATAAGTTAATGACATGCAATCTAAATTCATTCTGAAAATTCAAAATATTTTCCTGTGGAAGTTTTAATAAATTAGTTAAAAAACTTTAGGTAAATAATATATATTCTTGCGTTCCACATTACCTTACCTCAAGTTTGATAGTAGTTACGTTTCTGATCATATATTTTTATTAAGAAGCCGCTTAACTTCAGAATTTTTTTGGTGTTTTTCATACTCAGCGAGTCTGATTTTTTTGTAGGTACTTAGTATTCCATATTTAAAATAAAATAAAATCAGTTTGATAAAAATTTAAAAAATAAACCGACCCAAAAATATATTAAACGATAAGAAATACTTTAATTCTTTCGATTTCATCATTGTACAGTTTTTGACAAATAGAGGGTTGGTAAGTAATTTTTTTTTATTAAGATTACTGTCTGCTTTAAAAAATCGAGATTCAAAGAAAAATTAAACAGTATCGTTTTTATCTTATGTGTTTGTTGAAGTTCGCTTTTTTTGGTGAAAAAACAATTTTTCGGTGATATTATAGTTACTACTGCACTCCTTGTTGAGCTTTACGATTTAAAAATATGTTAAACTTTAATTAATCTTTAATATTATCGAATTTATTGCTACTAAATAGACACAATGGTGTTTTGTTTTTACTTATTAAAAGAGAAGATCAATTTAACGGGAAGCTTTATTTTTCAAAGTTATGAGTTAAGTGGGAAACAGATTCATTTTTATTTTTGTTATAGAGAGAACTAAATGCGAGAAAGGAGAAAGGGAGTATATTAATTTTGACAGGAATAAATTGATAGCTACTTTTAACTGTAGAAGGGATCTGTTTGGTTGTCATTTATTATCACCCTCCGGTAATGTCATCGTTATGCTGTGGAGTGTCTAAAAAGGTATAGCAAGGGAGTTTCGTCAGCATTTAAACATTTATTATTACTTGGTTTTTTATTACTTAATTTCTATTGTAAGTTGGAACTTTCTGTTCAGAAAGATTGTACAACAGTGATTAACATTATTTTGTTCTGTTTTAATCGGTTCTTTAATTCGTCTTACTTTATGTTAGTATAATTGAGTACGGTTGATGATCGTTTTATCGTACTTAATTTACATACACAGCCTTAAACTTGAAGTTCTTTATCTGTGTTTTTTATAATTAAAAAAAATACAGATTTATACCACTTATTATGATTTTTTTTATGATAAAATTATAATTCTAAGAGTTTATTTATCTACGATGGAATTTGCTTACTGATTTTCCAATTTAGAAATGTTTAATTTGTCACATTAAAACAACTATTTGACTTCCATTCAAGAAAAATGTATTAATTACATAAGAAAAGCGGTTAAAAATGTATGGTTTCTTTAATTAATTATTTTTTCATCTCATCATATTTCATTCAATTAATCAGTCATTTGGTTAAGTTATATGGGTTCTGATTTTAGATTACAAAGTCTGGTACAATTTCCAGCAAAGGTCTGATATTTTTCACTTATAACTTAATTCGTCTCAAATTGAGAAATTTATTTTAAAACGTGTTAAAATAATAAAATGTTGATTATATAATTTGGGATTATTAAATAGTCTTGGTAAGAATGTTTAGAGATGATGTAACGGTAATAAAACCGATATAGAAGCCATTCTGGATCTGTGTTTTTATCGCTAGATTAAGTTCGACTGCCGGTAGAAGACGTCCTGTTAAAGTCTGTGTTTACCATTTCAAAATAATAAAACGGTGTAAAAATGAAATGGTTATGCAAAGTTGTGCGTAAAAAAGAAAATCTTGTTTATATACAGGCAGCGTATTCTTAAATTTATGCGTTTTTGTACTTTTTAAGAAAGGAGGAAAGACATAATCGATTCTTATTTCATTTATTTTTCTTTTCCTAATGTGTACATTGTAATCTGCCGAACCGGTGAACGATACGTAACCTCCCCACTGCCCGGCAAGATGAGAATGATGTATGAGGTGTAGTCTTGTACAAACTTCGGCGGTTCCTGAGATATGCATGCGGTTAATTGAACTCCAACCACTAAAGTACACCGGTATCCACTGTCTAGTATTCAAATCCATATATAAGCGACTAACTTTTACTAGTATTTGAATCTCAGAATCTTCACTTCGAAAATCAGCTGTCTGACAACAGATTTAGTGTTTCTTGTTGACTCTTTACCGCTTCATCGAATCGTTCAATTTCGATTAATATTTTTTTTAATGTTTATTTTATTAATTCTAAAAAGGTTTCAAGAAAATTAATGAATTTTAAAGCCGACTACAAAGTTGTAATACTTTCCTGTCATTGGTTAGTTATTCTTTCATAGTCCACCGGGCTGGTCTGGTGGTTAACTCGTCGTCGAAAATTAGTTCTTTTATCAGCTTATCTATGAAGTCGAACGTTCTAAGGTTCAAATCCTAGTAAAGGTTAATTGATTTTATTTGTTATTTGAATATTAGACAATGGGTACCTGTGTACTTTGTTGTTGGGGTTCAATTAACTACGTGTCTCAGGATTGGTCGGGTAGTCTGAACAAGATGCTTATTGTTCACTACTTGAACAGATTTTAATGTATGCAATGTACGCATTAGGAAGATAACTGCTTAATATTTACCCGCGATTATACCATATTTTTTGGCTTCCGATGTGTATATAAAATGCATGTCTATGAGAGCTTTTTTTTTTTTCTTTATAAACCATGTACTCGTCTACTGTGAGTTTTGAGACCAGATCAGATGCAAAACGTAATGGAGTACGGAAGTACAACCATTTTCAAACTGCTCTACAATAAAATTGACGAAATATTAATCGATACATTAATAAAATGGGTAGTGAAGTTATTAAAAAGATCTTAAACTGAGTCATTACAAAAAATATTTTAAAAATTCTTATTCAGATTAATAGTTAAAGTGTATGTCTGTCTGTAAGAATCGCCATTTGTAAGTCACGGACGCAGGAAGGAGACCATCTTCCCCGGCATTGCAGCACATTTTTTTAACCGGACATCAGTCGGTTCAGCAAATTCGATGATCTACGTGAAACTGAAAAACCAGAGGGGTCTTCGTGCAGGCTTTTGGCTTAATGCCCGTCTTCAGAAGAAGACACTGTGTTCCGTCCGTACTTGACCCTTAAGCCAGACTTTTTGTTACCAACCAAGGTGGCTGGCTTGGATGGAAACAAGCCATTATTAACAAAGTACCGTATCAAAGTAACTTTGCATATCCGTTGTTACACTCATACCTAAATGACGTAAGCAATATACTGTTACTGATGTTAATAGGTATAATGGACTGAAAATGAGCAACCGGAAAGATTACAGGGACTGTGGAATTATGGAGCTCAGTTCGACATCATATTTACATAACAGCACCCTTCACGAACTGAGATCTTTAACATTCTTTTTCCACTTACGTAAGTTGGTCCATAATCGAAGTCCAATTTACTATTGTCAAGTAATTTGAACACTTGGAAAATATCTTTGTTTTTACCTGTACTTCAAACTGGGTGCAATTCTTTTTAACATATATTTTTGAATCGATTATTTTTATTCACGGAAATAAAGTTAGATAAAAACACGATTTTTTTAACAAAATAAACTGACAATGATTAGAGCGATTCTAATAACTGATATACCAAATGTTATTTATTTAAATTGAATATCAAATTTCGAGCGCTTGAAAAGCAGAATTAAAATGAATATATACACAAGTATATTCGTATTATAGGGTTTCGAATCAGTGTTAAAATATATTACCCTTTTACATAATTTATTGGAAATTATCATAACTCAAAAAAAAATTGAACCTTGCTGAATAAATGAATATTTATTAAAATTAACATAAAATAGGTAATTTAAAATAAATTTAAAATCTATAATAGAGACCTCTAAAGAAATAGTACATATTAGCAACAAAAAAGCAAAAGGAAAAAACCATATATTATTTACAATTTCATGTTCCCATTATTGAGCTAGAGAATTTTTACAAACTGAAGCCATTTTTTTTTTTCATTAAAAAAATAATTTATTTAAACTTAAAGTAGATGTATGTAATTTAGTAAAGATCGAGTCTAATATAGACTTATTAGTACTTTTTTTTTTATTAATTTTTGGATTCGATTGTTTCAAAATGTCAATCAAAGCCGAATTTCAAAGATATCAGGGATTATATGTAAATAATTAATACATAAAAGTTAAAAGAAAAAGTTACCAGAAGAGTATAACTTTTTTTTTACATCTATAAGTGCGTAAACTAAGTAAATATTTAATTGTTATCACATACGATGTATAAAAAAAGATTTACTCCTACGTAATTTTTCATAACATTAAATATTTCGAATTGAGAAAGTTCGAATAAGATGGAACAACCTTATTGGAAAACAGATTTTTATTTTACTTTAAACTGTATGACACAATTTTCTTCGATTAATTTATATGACAATATTTTTATATAGAACGTTTGATTCTTTTTATTAGTTATAATTAGTTTTGTAAATATAATTGCGCCTTAAAATTTGAAAAAAAAAAAGTGTATTAATATTACAATCGATTAATACGTTTACATGCGAAACTGTTTTTCTGCTTACGGAGCATTGTTTCATAAGATTTGGAAGTACCTTATAACAGTACGTACAATGTTTTCAAGAGATCATATATGAATCTCAAAAAGTATTATTATTTTTAATATTTTTCAGACTATGAAGTACTTCAATAATTATACCGGAAATGTGATAATTACTCGATTGAATTTTAGTATAAATAGGTTATTTAATTTTTATATTTTTTAATGAAAAAACTTTCTTACTTCCAATTATTTAATATAATTCTTCGATTTCCGTAAGAGGATGTGAGAATATGTGCCCTTCTTTGCAAATTGTTATATTTTAGAATTCGTCCTTCTTCTACAAAAGGAATCTTACAAACGGAAGAAAACAATATATTTAAATGAATTTCCGCATAAGAAACTTTTATTGTCCTTAAAATCCACTAACTCTATAGAAATACAAATACTAGTTCTATACTAAAAAAAAAAATACTAGTTCTATAAAAGAACTAATAATTCCGTTAAAGGAGATTCATTCTCTACTACAGATCTACTCAGAAAATGTTAAATACGATCATACACCATAACTAGAACAATAATAAATTCCAGAGTAGGAATAGCAGCAACTCAATGTAGAGAAACAAGGTCAACTCTCTATCACTAATCAGTTTCTCAACTGATATTTTTTTATTAGAAAAGTACGTGAAATAAAATAAACTGCAAAAAAAAATCATTAATTTTAATAAAATATTCAATTTTCACATTAAAATTGACGTAAATTAATAAAATTTATTGAGTGATCTGAAATTATGAAAGAAAACTTTCTTAAAGATGAAGCAAATTTTAAATATAACTTTCTTTATAAAAATGCACACTAAATTATATATTTAAGTGATTATATATAAACTAGAAATAATAATAGAAACCAATTTACCAATGGTTATCGCCGAATAACAGTTAACAAAAAACAGAAATCATTAGTCGACATTTCGCGGTGTGGAGAAAGTTCAATACGATGTTAACATATTAGACTACTGATAAAACTTAAAATACTTAACAACATTGTTTCTGTCTAAAGAATATAAGCGAAACAATTTGCGAATTAAACGATGTAAAGTTTTACGAAAACGAAATCTACATTGTAACTGAAATAAATGTTACACTTATGATGTTACTTAAGATGTAACGTAAATAAACATATACTACCTCTAAAATTTCTAAATTCGTTTAAACTAATTTTGCAAATATGTGAACACGCTCACGATTAAATAAATTTGTAACTATAATAATTTGTGAACCGGCAAATCATTTTAAGTAGAACTGTTTATTCCAGCAAAGTAAAAGATAACAAGCAGAATTGTGTTTACAGGAATACCAGTACAAAAAATACCACAAATTCAACTATATTTTATGTTACAGTTTTTATCATTTGTTTCATATTAACTACCAAAATAAAAAATAAGCGGTAGATCAGATGTGAAGAGATGGTGATCATACAGTGGAAGAAAAAAAAAGCAGTGTGAGGAAGTAAAATGATAATCCCTGATATTATGCGGGTAGATTTGAAAGCTAGGTTAAAATTGTTAAATCTACTATGCTCAAACGGAAAATAAGCCGGCCTCCGTGGCGCGAGTGGTAGCATCTCGGCCTTTCATCCGGAGGTCCCGGGTTCGAATCCCGGTCAGGCATAGCATTTTTTCACACACACTACAATCCACTCATCTCGTCCTCTGAAAATATACCTTACGGTTATTCCGGAGGTTAAAAAAAATGAAAAAAGTCTGGGTTAAATCTACGAATTATCACATCGATGTATTCATAAAAAATTACGATAAACCTTTATAAAAGTTATTCGGGATTTTGACAGCACAACTGAAACATTAGCCGATTTTTCATCAATTTACCAAGTAAGATCATCTTTGAGAGACCGAAAAAACATGTAATAAAATTCAATATACAAAAACTATCCTTAGATGCACATTATCAAAGGATACTTGTACAAAACGAAAAAAAAATTTAAATAATTCATTTCTTTGAATCTTTCAAACAACATTATTATGAAAATTATTATTTAATTAAAGTTATACTTAATCATAATGAGTGGTTGCAATAGATAGTTGACAACTAACTATACAAATTAGATACCGGAAAACGTCATATCCTTCATGAAGTTCTTCAATACTCTTATTTATACACCATTAAACACAAAATAATAATACTTTATTGCATGTCATTATAATTTCACAAGGAAAAAGATAACTAAGTTTTGATTGTAAGAATATGAATTAATATGGGGAAAAAAGATCCATTGGCTATAATTTATTCATAACACTGTAACACCTCAACAACACCGTGTATAGTAAATTTTTAACTTGAATTAAAGCAAAACTAAAAAAAAAAAAAAGAAAGAAAGAAAATGAAAAAAATGTTTGTTTTTGGTTTAAATGGCCGGTGGTTTACACCACCGTGTATAGACCACTTTAACTTGACTGTAATTAGTAAACGTTTTTCCAGCACATTGTACCATTGAGACAGCAAAAATACAGTTTGAAAGGAGGAAAGGATTGCCAATGATTTAATGAAAAAAGTGATTTGAATCGTGGACGCCGCCGTTTAGAAAGAAGGAAGAAAATTCTTTGGATAGTTTTAAAAAACAGTAGTGGAAAAGAATGAAGAATGTGGATGGACAAAATAAAGAAGTATTGAGAAGAATGGGAGAGGAGCAGAATTTGTTAATGTGATAAAGAAAAGGGGGAAATTTCATTGGATCTTATCTTACGTAGAAATTTTATTCAGCGAAGGATGAAAAAGGAAGGGGGAGGAATAATATGAAGGATTAGGAATCTTTCAGGTATTGAAAAGGGAAGAAGTTAGGAAGAGAAAAATGCACTCATGAACGAAAAAATGGAAGGCAGTTCAGATAAAATTTGTCGAAAGAAATATTCCCAAAAAGGGTAACTCCAAATCACATTTATAAACAAATAAGGACTCTGAAAAGAAAAAACATTTATTCTCCGAAACTCATCACCCCGTAGTGTATATGATGAAGAAAATTAATATCTCAAATTAAATACAAACAATTTATACCAGCCGCTACACCTTCATCTCGAAAAAAGGGGGGGATCACACGCAAATAACAAGAGAAAAATAGCCGGCCTCCGTGGCGCGAGAGGTAGCGTCTCGGCCTTTCATCCGGAGGTCCCGAGTTCGAATCCCGGTCAGGCATGGCATTTTTCACATACTCTACAACTCTTTCATCTCATCCTCTGAAGATATACTTAACGGTGGTTCCGGAGGTTAAAAAAAATATATATAAATAAAAAAAAATAATATTCAAAACAAAAAACCTACTTCATATAATTAGTTTTCCTAATAATACGAAAAAATATTATTAAAAAAATATGTGATTAAATTTCAATATATATATATTTTTTTAAATATTAAAATGAAAAGAAAAAATTAGTACTCCATAATGTATTACGATGTTTTTAACAAACTACCTAAATTTAAAAAATCTGATGTGGACAACATATATACGTCCTTTGTACGTCTATTAAATACAAATATTTCATTAAATAAGATTTTATTTGGCTATAACTCTGAAACCATGAAAATAAGTACCACTTATAATATTTCATTGAAAAGCTCTTTTTTTTTTTTTTTTTTTTTTTTTTTTTTTTTTTTTTTTTTTTTTTGGAGTTGTTTTTATTTTTTTTTTTTCCGTGGTTATAATCAAAATATAAAGAAATTAATAAAAAACAAAAAAAA
>JAAAKQ030469711.1:0-23771 GCA_010016005.3 Zanna intricata | reverse complement strand
GCCTGACCGGGATTCGAACCCGGGACCTTCCGGATGAAAAGCCGAGACGCTACCACTCGGCTACGGAGGCCGGCCACGGGACCCTGTTACATCCCGAACCTTTGTCACTCGATTTAAAACGACATAAACCGGCCTGAAAGTGAATCTTTGAGGATTGAAATATTTTGAAATACTACAGATCGGTATTGACCATTGTTGTGGTATAATACATGGAAACTTTATCGAGTGACGATAGTTTTCAGAAAATGTTAAATTTCGACAATCTGTGGTTGAGAGAAATATAATGCAACAAAAAATTGTAAGTGCACCACTTCTTGTAAAATAGCGCTCTTGAGATATTGACGCTGACGTTCATTCTGATACTGACTGATAATTCAGTGATCCATGAGGTTTTTAGAGCTTTTTTCAGTAAAGAAAAAATATCGCAAATATATTCAAATAATAATAGTTTATTTTCGCAAATATAATAATGCAATAATTTATATAGATGTTCATTTACAACAGATAATTACATATATATAATTTACATAAATTTACAATTTTCAGTTTACAATAATGATGATTTACATTTTTTAAATAGATTTTTGAATTTTTGGATAAATAATTTGATTTTTTGCAAAATATAATTTATACAACCTTCACTGGAAAAAATTTAATGTAGAGATTAACAATGACTGTTTAAAAATAATCATGATCGACAAGTGCGGCAGACTTTCAAGTCTCGGTCTCTTGGACGGTGTCAGGTTTTCATCATCATCGTCGTACTGCACTGTTCGTTTCAAGCTATAATGTCCGTACAGGAGTGTGTCGGTGTTATGTTCTAAACTGTACCTTTTGTCATCGTAAGGTGATAAAGCCGTTTTTGACTGATGAACGGTAAAGATTCGATGATCGATGCTTCTTATACAATGTGCACCGGTTGTGGTGATGACAGTCAAAGAGGCACCGTTTGAAGAGTTCGTGCCTAACATCTTTCGCAATAGATGTCCTAGGGAAACCAGGGAAACCTTTTGCGACAGTCTTCTCGTTTCTATTGAAATCGAGAATACTGTACATCTTTGCACGTAACCCGACAAACTCACGAATCGGTTTACCGTTCATCTAGTCTTTAAATTTACCGAGTGGCTTCTTGTTCATAGAACTAAAGCACTGATGTTCAGAAGAATAGTCTGACGTATCGAATTTATCTAAATCTTCAAGCATATCCTTAGAGATATCTTGAGTTTGGATTTCATACATCAGGCTGTCCGTATCGGTCATTAATAACTTATTTTTACGACCGTACCGATTTAACATGTAATCGTAATGGAATCGGTACATAATCGTTTTGCTAATGTGGGTTACTGAAAACCCAATGTAGATTGGTCGATTTAGAAATATTTCGGTTTTTTTCAAACTAACCCAGAGAACATCAGTGTTGTATTTGAACCAAGATTTTACCCTCGGTGTAGCTATCACTTTGTCGAGTTTTCGTTCGTCAGTGACTAGTTTAAAGTCAATTCGGTTACGTACATTTTCAAGGGATTTACCGTAATCTGCGTTATTCATCAGTTTGAAGTAATAATTTTCAAAATTGTTCCTAGCCTCCGCCCTACGTTATGTATTGAAATCAATGTAAGGTTGTAACCATCGGGATTGTAAGAACTCAATGGCTTTGTGTATTTTGGTTACAACCAGCCCGTGTTCTGTGTACAGTTTTAGATTTTTGTAGTGCAGGACGTACTGTTTTTTTTCTAACAGTGTTGTCAACAATTTCGGTACAGGACATCTTTTTTCTGGCCTACAGTAGGGCGAAACCATTTCGTCAGTCAGGATACTGCGTTCGGGGGTGAGCGGGTAACTTTATGGATGTCGTGTAGATTTTCTGGATACAACAAATCGACCTCCAAGCTGTAGCACTTCTCACCGTTGTCGTCGATGGAATGAATGTCGAAGTTTTCAATTTATTCTTCACTCATCCATCGAAAAACCCCGTTGGGCAAGGGCTCCACCATGGTGCTTCCGTAAAGGTTGTTACAATCGAGATATTTTATCCATGTGGTGGGGTGGGTGCATTCGTACTCATCTGAAATTATGGGGTTGTTGGCTTTGGCATATCTGTTGAAAATCATAGTGACTCCCCCTCGTGTACCTTTTTCTATAAATAGGTGCATGTCGTTGTCAGTCAAAAGTTCCAGTCTTTGTTTTATGTATTTCAACATGGCGTTCCATGTGAAATGAGGGGTCTAAAGAAGTGGCACGGTTCTAACCCGTAGAAATTCATGGATTATCACGAAAACTCTCAAAGACATCGGATAGAAGTAAGACATCGCAAAGAAGGTAGAGATCGTGATACTCGCCAAAGGTACGAAAGCCGAAAGTATCCCAAACTTCTTGGGCATGGTTGTAATCTTCGCGGGATGTGGTGTCTCGGGACAGTTTGCTGAAGAATGCATCTATTGTTGGTAGGGCGGTTTCGTCAAATTTACGTTCGTCAGTTATGTACTCAAACGGGTAAACCCCTTTTCGTATCAGAAGCTTACGTTTGAGTCAGGGTATATTGTGGTCATTCGTTTATAAACGTTGTCCTTGTCGACAGTCTTTTGCAAGATTGTCGACAAGTTTTTCCAATGATAATGACAAAAATTGAAACGAGTCCAAAAACCGTAAAGAACCGATTGTCACCGACTGGAATCGCTCAGATGTATCATCGATACAGTCGATTTTCAGATTTTTGACGTCCCTGTATTTGCCTAGAGCTTGGACGATATGGTGTGCGTCATAGCCGCGAAGGTTGTGGAAAAATATAGGGATGTGTTCTGTCCGTTTGCAATTCAGATTACACTCATTGTGACAAGTACCTAGGTACTAACCGGTCGTTTGCGAATGATGGCGTACGTGGTCGTCAAACAGCTGTCTGTGACACAAGAAACACTCTGTGGCCTCGTGAAAGGCTAGTGTGTTTTCCAGTGTCATATCCAACGGTTTCTCAGTGGTCATAATTTTGTGTAACCGTTTGCCGTGTTCCAGTAGCTTCTCTAGCATATTTTCCACAACCTTCGTTGCTCGGTAAAATACAGGACCGACACAAATCTTCCCCACTTCATCGACGATTACAAAACAGTAACTTGAAGGCAGATGGATGTCCTACCTTATTCGTGAAACTTGTATTCGGTTCTGGGGTAGCGGTGTCAATCGGTACTACAAACGACTCGAAATCGGCATAGACTGTATACGGCACCCTGAAAGTGGATGAATAATCCCGGAATCGCATCACACATTCCCTTTCTTTGTTAGAATCGGGCATCTTCACCCGTTGTAGCCCATGCCGCTTACATTTGACCATATGTTTCTCCAAGTTCTGTTTTGCAACAAGAACATCAGATGAACTGGATCGATGTAAACAGTAAGGGCAGTAGTGGCAGGAACAGCAAAAGTTAGTCAGTCCCGTTAGTAGTCGTGATAGTCCGTTGTATCCGTGTTTTGTATTGATGAGGCAGTAGTTAAAATTGTCTCTGTTCACCTGTTACTAGTAATAGGTGGATCATGTGAGTACGATCTCGATTCTCGGTAACACGAACTGGATATAGACGAACGTCGTCCTTCACCAGTTCGTAATCGTATACGTTTATACTAATTTCTCGGTTCTGCCGCTCGAACTGATCAATATCTTTCACCTTTACAGGGTACTCGATACCGGTCATGTTCAGTTTCCTCTCGTGTTCGACATAACTGGTCTGACCGAATTAATGTTTTCAATAAAATAAGTAAATTAAATTCTTCAGAGATGTTACAAACAAAAATTTAAGCTTGCGTAATTGATCTTTCCGGGTTGTATGGTAAATTCATAACAGAATCAAATAAACTGAAAGAAAATAACAATTTCAATACGCCAGGAAAATTTTGTAAAAGAATTAAAAGAGAGTAGACATTGACAAAACTTTCCACGTCATTCAATCTTAATATTCATCAAAGCTCGCTATCGCAATGTGAAATTACACAAGGAAATTATATTTATGTATTTTTTCCTAAGTAACGAATTTAATTATGGGTTGTAATCTACTTCGCACAGACTTCACAACTGCACACCATAATGAGCAGATCATTAAATCACCTGTACCTTTTAATAAGCATTACAAAATAGATATTTTTTAAAATGAAACTTCTATTTTGAAACTTCTTATTAAATTTCACCGAAAGAGACTTACTTACTAGCCAACACTCGCCCTTGGTTGCTGAGCCATTTGGAGACGCGCTGACCAATAAAGACGGGCTTCTGTGAACTCTAGACTCTTGTCCAGCTGGGTGTGTTCCAGTATCGGATAATCTCTCAGATGATCGGCATCCATCATCCCACAATCACACAGTAGACACTCAGGAGATGGCAGCACATATATGCGGTGAAGGTGACAAGGAAGAGAGCTGTGGCCAGTTTTTAGTCGGAAGACAGCTACGCTGACCGCACGTGGGAGGCCAGGATTGATAGGACCATCAGTGATCAAGGTCTCCCATCTTCTACCAGCAGCTATTTCGGAAAGGCGTTGTTTGTTCGATCTGTCGACCGCCACATCGACCAGTGCCTTAGATGAACGCAAGGACATGGAACAACTAGGTTGGGGTAAAGTCGTTCGTAACTTGGCTAATTTATTGGCCTCCTCATTTCCAAGTATGTTGACATGACTGGGTATCCACTGAAACATCAGTGTCCACCCGCGATTTTCCAGGCTTTCCAGTCTTCTTCTACACTCAATCGTCCTCCGGTAGTCCGTTTGGGTGTTTGGGTGTTGCGTAATAGATTTTGTATAGCGGCTTGGGAGTCGACCAAAAAACACTGCCTTTAAAGGAGAAACTAGCTTTTTCAGTTAGGCCGCAGCGGCGTGCACTGCTTAACTTTGCCATTATAATTGATGAGGGGGCACCAACGGCTTTATGTCCCTAAAAAAACACAGTAGTACCCAGCTCCTGTTACGCCACCATCTGAAATTGAACATCTGTCAGTATAGCCGTGAATCCACTCATCCTCCGGAAATTCTTTGTGGATAGTTCGTATGGCTAGCTGCTTCAATTCATATTGTATGGAGACGTATCTTGGCGTCGGATGGCTCTTGAGTTTATAGTGAGCTCGAGATTTGTAACTACAAATCTTTAACTAAAGAAGTCCTGGCTCATGCACAAGGGTGCAGTATCCACCGATGGAATATCCTATTTCCTTACACAATTTTTCACATGGAATGAGTGGAGCCATTTGTGTCCTCAGCTTAAAAGTAGCTTGCTGGTAGTTGATCCACTGATACTTATAGACGGGTGCTTAAACGCTCCTAGAATCTCAATGGTACTTTTTCTCAGTATGATTGAAGGGGCTCAATCTAAGTCTGTGACTCCATGGCTGCAACAGGAGTGAACTTAGCAGCACCTATGATTACCCTTAAGGCCGTATTTTGAACGAAGTCAAGCTTGCTTAATGTGCTAGCGCTGGCTGTGACTATCACTTCACAGTATTAGTCACACTATCACTATCGCTCCCGTATACCATTAACACAGGCCTTATATACGGACTTCTGTGGCTGTCAGTCTTCTTAAGGCAAGTTCTTTTCTACCACTTTTTTCACACAGTAGTTCATATGGAGCTTCCACATTAAGCCTCTGTCCAGTTGAACCCCTAAATATTTGCATACATTGTTTTCCTTCAGCATTATTCCATAGTACTGGAGGTGGATCTGTAGTATTTTGGTTGACAGAGAGAAAAGCTGAAAGGTGATTTTTTTATGTATTCACTGATATTGCATTTTGCCTCGTCCATTGTTCTAGTTTTATTAAAGCTTCATTTAAACAGACCTTGAGTGAATATTTGGATCCATTGGTTCCCAGAAAATAAGGTCGTCTGTGTAAAGGAGTGTCTGGATGCCAAGCACGCTTCTTACCGTATCCAGGATATCATTTATCGTGATATTAAATAGCAAACAGCTCAAGACGGCTCCCTGGGCCAGAGATTGAGTGGGCCACCAGACGGTGTCATAAGCAGCCTTGAAGTATACCAGTATTGCCAATGTTGACGTTTTTCTGTGTAATCAATCTTTAACATGTTGTGCAAAATTGGTTATGTGGTCCATTGTACTGCGGTGCTTGTGGAATCCCGCCTGACCATCGTCAATAAGTTTTCGTGCTTCAACCAACATGATTTAGCATCATCCTTCCTGCCACTTTACAGAAAGCACTCCTCACCGATATTGGTCAATAACTCTCCGCCTTATTGACTTCTTTCCCCTTTTTTAGTATAAAAAACGTTTTTGGCCTTTCCCCATTGCTGCAGCACGTGCTTTTCACAAGTCAAATTTATGGCGGCTAGAACTGTTTTCTTAACGGCATCGCCAATGTGAATTAGAAGCTTGGAAAAAATCCCAGCAATTGCTGCTGATTTCTTTCTTTTTATTTTTTTTTTTAGCAAGAGAGCCCTCACCAGCTCAGCAATAATAAAGGAGCACCAGATAGATCCTAAGTACTCTTATCCAAACACGAGGTCAATGGATGTGTGGTCAGTGTTGTAGCGATTGCTTTATCTCCATAGACACAGCTCACAATCTCAAAGTGCCTGCATAAGGTATTGGTTATATCTATTAGGTCAGCAAAAGATTGATTGGCACACTGCTAGGGTTGTTATGACATTGGAGGGTTGTCGTTGTTAAGCCAGAATATATATTTGTGAGCTTGGATACCAATCTTCCTGAAATCCAATATAGCAATAAAAACCCTGAAAGCAGAGCAATTGGATTTTTTGGATTTCTACTAGGAAGCTCAGCTTGGTGTTTCGTAAGTGACCTGAGGTCCTCGGGTTCTCAGTGGGTTCTTTTGGCTGTGCGAAGGCTGTTGTCTTGGCTTTCTTTTGGCTGATAATGTGGAGTTCCAGAAAAGTTTGTAGTTTTTCAACCTTTTTTTTTTTTTTTTTTTTTTTTGTATACCTCCAGAACCACAGTTAAGTATTACATCAGAGGATGAAGATGAATGATGTGTAGCATGTGTGAAAATGCCATGCCTGACCAGGATTCAAAACTGGGACCTCTAGATGAAAAGCCGAGAAGCTACCACTCACGCCACGGAGGCCAGCTAAAGTTTTTCACCTGTCCACGGGATATGCACTATTGTGCACAGTCCAGTGAGGACTTTAATAATTGTGTCGATAGTTTTTTCAGAGAAGTCAGATACCAGTGCCTCAGAAAGAACCACATCTGTGCATGTTCAGAACTTATCCCAATCAGCTTTCTTGAAATATCAGCACAAAGCCGGGCAGTTATTGTAAAGTGTCTTGTCTGTCAGTGAAGTGACAAGAATGGCTCTATGGTCGCATCTGCCAGCATGAAAAAGTTTAACTTTTGTTTTCCAGAAATATGAGGATGGGTGACAACCAGATCTGGACTTGATGTTTGATCTGAAAATGACAAGAAAGTCTGAGGCATATCCAAAACCATTAATTCGTTACTATCATACATTTCCTCTAGAGTCCTCCCAGACAAGGTGAGTCTTGGATAACCCCATCTAGGTGAAGGACTGTTGAAATCTCTGACAAGAATACTGTTAGTCCGGCTTGATGCTTCAACCACTTCAAAGGAGGGGATATTACCAGGAGGTTTTTACAGGCCAATCACACCAAAGTATCGTCTATTTTTCCACACCTCAATCTTAATGGCTTTGAGTTTGTCATCATCTGCCATTTCATGTAACATTTGGAGCTTCATTGTTACATTTTTTTTTAACTCCAATGAATATACCAGAGGTGACTTGTCTGGATCTTTTCATAGTTGTGATAGCGTAACTGTTTGTCTGATAAAACTCAGCAGTTTCTGTGGCACCTCCTGCTTCGATGATAAAGAATAAATCCACGTCTGAATGGTAGATGTATTGTTTGAATTCTAGAAACTTAGTGCTGTTAAGGTCTCCTGCATTCCAATAAAGGACATGAAAGCTAGTTTCAGAGCTCTTAAAAGAGCTGTTTTGTAGATGGTTCTTTGAAGCCATCTTGATGTAGTCAGTTTGTTAGAAGGTGAAAACATTACATTAAGAAAAACAGAACAATCTATCAAATCAAACATAATGATAAACAATCCTATCCCAAAGATAGTTTAAAATATAGAAAATAATTTAGATATTTTAAAATAGTCAGAAAATTAAATAAGACAAGTTGTGGGTATGTTTTGTGTCTAGGATGTCCATCTTTCCTCTGTGAAGATTTATTCCTTTCATTGTTATCATTTTTATAAGTAGATCTCCTCAATGGCTTTATTTCAGTAAAAAGAAAAAACAGATTCTCTTCTGAGGAAGTTTTTCTCTAAGCTATAAATGAATTTAGAAAATATATTTTTTTAAATCCTTGGTGCTATGGATCCTTTGGAGAAAGTTTTATCAGAAGATTAGCTTTGTCATTAAGTTAAATATATAACAATCCTTCAATTTTCACTAAAATCATTTAAAAATTTTATTAAACATGTACAAGGAAAAAATCATATAGAAACAAACAAATTTTGCCAGTTAATCATAACAGTACAAACTGTACAGATTAGAAGAATATTTAGAATCCATGACAAAAATAGGAGTACACCATCTTCTTAAGACTAAAATTATCTAAAAGTATTTTTATATGAATTACAAAATTAAATAAAATCAAACATTTTTATTTTAGAAATGACTTTCTTTTTATGAGATAGAAAAACTATAAATTTTTCTAGTTTTTGTGGAAGGAACCTTTTGAATGTACTTTGAAAAATTTCCTAATGACTTCTATTTTAACAAACTATTTTTCAAGCTGAGTCATGAATCACCACCACAAATTGTTTACATCTAGTCATTAGCTCTCAAAGTGCACATTTGTGTCTTAAGATTTTATCAAATGATTTTTTAAGAAAAAAAACTGAAGACAGGACCGTAATTTTGATTAATTGCCATTTCTTTTTTCCTCCAAAAATTTTTTTGAAAAGAACCTTTTTCAGTTTAAAGTATTTATTTGCATTATCAACTATAATTTTGGAAATTCATACAAAGATATTTCACTTTTATAAAATGTTAAATTTCAATCAAATTACTGTTACACAAAGTTAACACACATTCAGATTATTTACATACTGTATCCAAGAAAGAATCCAGATCACCCTTAAATCTTTTATTGTTTAAAAAAGATTTTTATGATCCAAGATTAAACGGTACTATTTTTACCTACAACCTGCTGGCAACCTAAGAAGAAAATGCAGTATGGAAGTGATTAGAGCATGGGCAAACATTCCTTATGTTGGTTCAGTAACAAAAAATTTGACAAAAGTTTAAGTACTTAAAATCATATTTAAATGGCTTCAAATATACCTAGAGTAATATTACCTACTTTAAAATCTAAGAACTAATAACAGCTTGTTACTGATGATACTAATCATTTACCAGACTGTTAGATTATACAAGTGCTGGTATAGCAAAAAATGAGTAAACTGTTTTACAGAGCAAAAATTTATTAGATGTAACATCCCTACAGTTGTGAAAAAAAAATAGCTATAATAAAGCAGATAGCAGGATTCAATATTTCTTGCAATAACATCATATGAGTTTTATTTACAGTAAGGCTGTTTTATACATTTTGCTTTCACTCAATTGTTTTTCTAAAGAAGTGGCAGCACTAGAAATAAATTTTTGTTATTACACACAATATTATTTTTGAACAAATTTACTGTCATTCTAAGTTAATCATGCTATAAGAACAAAATTTAATTATATAAATATTTTATGAGTATTGAGGATTATTTATTTAGCTATTAGAACATAATTATCCTTAGTTAAACATAATTATTTTATAAAAAATTGATGATCAAGAGTGAGTCCCAAACAAGTGTCAAATAGAATATAAAATAAAGAAGAGTAATGAGTAATTTTTTAATTAAAAAATATACTGTAATTAATAAGCATATGAGGGCCTCTGTAAGTTGCCGAAAACAAAGTTTTTATTCTTAAACTATCTTTTTCATTTTCTTCATTATAATCAAGTGCTTGTTTAATTTAACAAATAAATATCCTTGAATTTGTAACTGAATTTATTTAATGATTTTAGTTTGGAATCAGAAATTCAACAAGATGTACACATACAATATTAGAATATCAAGATTTTATAGTTTTTAATTTTTTTTTCTTTTTAGAGTTACAATGGAGAATACTTTTTTAATTCAAAACTTGGTGGTGAATTCATTACATATATAATTTACAGTTATATAGATTTATTTTCAATATATGTGAGAAAAGGTTCTTCTAATGTAATGTATAAGGATGAATACATGTCAGTTGTAATCAACCCAAAACTATGGAAATATTTGCTCCATGAACAGCGCAGATAGAACTTTAGAACAACTGCCAAGCTTCCTGTAGCTCCAATATGTACTCATATGTGAATAAGCATATTTAATGACAGTGACTATCAAAAAATTAGATCATTTATCATCTAAATTACTATAATAAAATGAATTTCACAATATACAGAAATTTCATAAAATAAAAAGTAAAATCTCATGTTATAAAAAAATGAAAGTCTTAGAGCTCTATCAAACATGCATTGCAGCTTTAGTCATGTGTCACTTTATTCAGTATTCTAATTTTTTCATGTTCTTGTCTCTCAGTCAGATATAGGTGTATATATATATATTATATATTTAATGTCTACTATATAAAAATTATATATTATAATGAAGAATGTAAAATTTATGAATGGTTGATAAAAATGTTGTAGACTCTTGATAGTTTATTTGGACCCTAGAACAAGTGATATAGAACCATCTTATCTATTACACTAATCATTATCAAAATCATTTGACCCTGAAAAATATGATAAATTGAATAAGTGGGTTCATGAATGTGTACAGTTTTAGTAACCCAAAAAAAAGTGTAATGAAGAAATGCTGTTTGTATCATTTATTCAGATGCTGTCAAGTGTGCTGTAGAATTTAATCCTGTGAACAAAAGATTCAGATTGGATTAAGTAGGAAGGAATGGTAGCAGTTCATAGTGTACAGGGAGGGTAGTGTGAAGGTTGGGTTGAATAAGGGAGGGCTTGAAATTTGTTGCGAGTTTTATTAGTTCTGAGGGGAAGTTTTCTTTATTAATCAACCTTGGAGATTGCTAATAGGGAATTTAGATCTTAAAATGTTATCTTAGTTTAACTAAGCTTGCTCGTAGGATGTGATTTAAGATTCTGAACCATTGATTAGAGTGGCCTTCATACTCTCATGTTTCTCTAAGACAAATCAACCCAAATGTCTATTGAATAATTAATAAGCACTCCACTTCCACTTGCATTACTTTTAAAAAGTGCACAGGTTTCTAGACGCAAATATGTGTACATTTCTTCCTTAACCTCAAAGTAAATATTAATATTATTGATTGATGATATCATTATATTTGGTTTATTTAATTCATTTAATTATAAGTAATTTCACTAGAAAAATAGTTATTTTATTATTAATTTATTCTATTTTTTTTATATTTTATTAATTTCTATTAAAATTGTTTTTGAAATGGTACACAGCCAATATTTGAGACAGGAAGAAAACTAAATTTACATAATTATTTTATAAAAAATTGATGATAAGAGTGAGTCCCAAAAAGAAAGACAAACTTTTATTTTTAAACATTATTACTTTTTATTTTATTAATTACACCACCCTGCATTTATTTTTTTTCAAATGATGTTTTTTATAAAATTAGGTGTTTTTAATAGTATTTGTAATGCTGATTTCAAATATGTAGCTAGATTTTTTTCTACCACGTCAGGATTTTTTACAATTTAATTTTTAAAATATAAGAAATTTTGTATATTTTGAATTGTTTTCCAGTGAGTCAAAGGTATTTTCAATTATGATAAATTATTTTGTAGATTTTTGTTTATGGTCTTGGACTTAAAAAATTACTTTCTACCACAAAAACTATAAATATCTTGATCATTCAATTAAAAGAATTAGGAAAATTAAAAACTTTTGAAATTCTTACATGGTTTAATACGTACAATATGAACCAAATTGACAACCACGGCTATAATTTATAATAAATCGAAAATTTGACCATTTTGGAATAGGCTGTTTGCTAAACTATGCAATGAAATGGGCAAAAAGAAAAAATTTCTTCTTTTCCATACAGAAGTCAGATGGTTATCAGGAGAAAAGTGTTAATTCAGTTATTGGAAATGCAAGATGAATTAATATTTTCTTGGATAAACAAATGTCATTCTCAATGTTTTTAAAGAATATGAGTACATGTTGTTGGCTCACTTAGCTGATGTATTTCTGCATTTTAAATACTTGAATGTAAATTTACAAGAACATGATAAAAACATTTTATTAATGACAGACAAAGTTCATGCTTTCATTAAGAAGCTTGATTCTGAATTATTCACCTTCAATGGAAAATTTTGATATGTTTCAACTCACTTCTAATTGAGAATAACTTGGAGGATGAAGACATTATTATTCTCCACTGTTCAAATAGCATGAAGATGCATTTCTGTGAGAGAAAAATTTAGTTGGAGCAGTATTTCCCAGAAGATAAAAATGGTTTCTCGAAGAGATGGGTAACTGATCTATTTAGCGAAAACATTGTTTCAGCTACTAGTTTACCAGTTGAGATTCACAGCCAGTTCATCGAAATGTTTGCCAATAAAACATTACAACTACAATTTACATTTGAAGTTTTGGATACATTTTGGCATGCTCATTGAAATGAATATGGAAATTTATTCAAGAAGCATTGAAAATATTAATTCCTTTTGCCATGTCTTACCTCTGTGAAAAGGGCTTTTCATCTATGGTTGTGCTAAAAAGTAAATATAGGAATTGTCTTTTATTACTTGAAAACAATTTGCTTTTGAGTGTTTCTAAGATAGATCCACATAAGGAGAAACTTTTAAATGAAAAACAAACACAACCATCTATAATTCAGTTATTTTCTTTACATGTGTAGTTATAAATTTAAATAAAATGTTTACTTAAATTACTAAGAATAGGTTATTCTTTTCCCCATAAAATGATTTCGTTATTATTTACATAAAATTATAAATAATTTCACAACCTCCCTTTCATATCACCACAACCCCTAGGCTCAGAACCACTTTTCTGGAGGGATAATATGCCTAAATAAAAAAAATAAAAACTGGTTAAAAGCATAATGTTCCTGTATAGAATTGTTTGACAAAGGTAGTTTTTATTGATGTAGTTGGATATTCCTCTTTGCCCATGGCAGCATCCAACACACATGATTTATATTCCAAGTTCAAATGGTCCTTGTTACATTAATCATAGCTTTAATAATTTAAAACAAAGTAATTTTTATTTATTTTTTTTATTGGAGGTGTAGGAGGATAGTTGGACAGGTAATAGTTGGCAGAGCAGTTGATTCCTTAATGAACTTCATAAAAACTCTCCCTGGAGGGTGGTGTAGAAATTCTGTTTTCAGTCTGGAAATTAAATAGAAATCCCACTTAATGTTTGACCTAACTGAGGAAAACTGGCTCTTAAACCTGAAGTATAATAATATATTTCCTGGAATATAAACTATGTGACTCAAATGCAGCATTAAGCAGATATCTAACTACACAAAGCAAAACCTTGAATCTATATTTTCAAAGCAATCCTTTTTTTACACAAAATGGCAAAAAAATGTTTTAAAACATCTAATAAAAAGAGAAAAAACTAAATGCAAAATCAGATTTACATTTGAATAATTCCAACATGATACAAACTTATTTTCAAGCAAATTTACATTTTGTAAATAGACTAATAATACTGATTAACAATGATGTTAAAGCTCAATTTTTTCAGACTCCTTTATTTTTGGAAGCTGATTCTGAATATAAAGTCAGAATTTTTTTATTAGCATCTGTTTCTTTGTAACAGCTCTTCATATTTTTTTCAGTAAGTACCACGCATAAATACAACATGCTTAAAATTAAGTGAATTAAAATAATATTGTTAAGCAAATAGTTTATATGTTGTCTACTATTTACCTTTCTTAGCTTCATTTATTTATCATTCATTTTTCATTTCATTTTAATTTTTTATCCTTCATTCTTACTGTTTACCTTTCTTAGCTTTTTTTTATCACTTGTTGATGCATTTCAGAACCACTCCATTGTCAAAACTTAGTACAATAAGTTTTGACAATGGAGTGGTTCCAAAACACAACAAGTGATAAAAAGAATGAAGCTAAGCAGTACTTAACATAGAAACTATAGTGATCTTAGCAGAAAAGATAACAGTAGTAATTATTATCTTAATAGCTACAATTTTAAATAGTTTTAGCTTATTTACTGAAACTAAATTTATGTATCAAATGGCATGGATTGGGTTAGACTATTTCTTTTTTAATAATCAGAAACTAGGGCCATTAATTAGTTTTATTTAATACTGGAATCATATTTCATTTAGACCTTGGAATAAATATCCAAACACACATACAAACACATGGATTTTCAACTTCTTGTAGAACTACTAATAGATTTAAAACTTTGTAAGATGGTTGTGTTAAAAGCGTTAATTTTCTTATTATTCACTAGGGTGTTATGCCTCTACGATAGCTTGACTAGCTGGCTTTCACCACCAGCTGATTATTCTTTTCTGAACATTGTAGAATGCAATAATTGTCATTCTTTGTTACTAACTCATAAGGTTAACACCTTTTATATCTCAATCAAATCAAGTCATAAGTATATTCATAAGTAATTTAACACATTAATCTATCATCAAGCAGTATTATGTATTATAATCAAGGTGAGAATAAAATAGTTACAGTCTACTTAAAAAATAAACAAATTCTTTCATTTCATCTAACACCCAATTTTAGAATTTAACGATTACAATTCTAGTATAATACTAGGAAGTTTGTTAAACATTTTTTGGTCTTCTGGGCCAAATACAAACAAAGGATACATGCGTTAAATAATCATCAATTACTTACTGACAATACTATACTATCAAATGAGCATCATTATTTCAAGCATTGAAAAATTATGTGTTGGATATCATAATCACAGATTCAACGTGTCACATAACATTCCTGTTTCATCCTTATCAGCATACCAAGTTTTCAAATCATCATTATTGTAACACATTACTTTATATTCATTATAATTTTATTTTATTACTTATTTGTTAGAATTAATATACAGTCACTAAGATAAATCAATCAATCATGAACAAAAATTATCTAGTCAAAACAAGAGGTGTAATAAAAGCTTCTACCATTAGAATTAACACCTTTACGGATAATTTTGATATAACACAAGCTGAAACTTATGCTTTACAAATCAAATTAAGAAATTTGCTTGAGTGACAAAAAAAATGTAATAATATTCAATCACAGCTTGAGGTTGATTATGGTGACACTGTCTCTTCGTACACAGTACAAGTTAAGCATGATCTATGTAATACTGAATGTAAATTAAAGAATTTAATAGATCAAACAACTATTAAAGAGAAATTACTTAACAAAAACATTAAACCAATTTCACCAGTGTCAATCAGATTCAGTTACAGTCAATAAAAATACAATTTTATAATAGAATATACTAGCAAAATTATTGTAATATGTTTAATTATTTTGTTAATTCTAGAGTTGATTTATCTGACATATAAAACTGCATTACTTATATTCATCATTAAAAGATGAATGAAGCGTTGACTATTGTCAAAAATTTAACTGTAACCAATGAAAATTATTTGGTTGCATTCGATTTACTCAAAAAAAGATTTGATTACAAATTTATAATTTCTATTCATAATGTTGAAAATATTTTTAAAATGGATTCTATTAACAAGGAGTCTACAGATAATTTACCCAGTTTTGTTAATAAAATAACTTCAGCTGTGAATTCACTGGAAGCCATGAGAATTCCTGTAAATACTTAGAGTTCATTGTCATTCATCTTTTAACTTCAAAACTAGATTCTAATACTTCAAAAATTTGAAAGGAAAAACTACCAAATGAAAATTGTTGTCAGTTATTATTTAAAATTTAAAGCTCTTCAATGTTTACTCTGCAAGTCAGATCATTAGCTATAAAAAATAAGATAAAAATTTGACCTTGTAAAAAAATTCTAGGTCTGTATACTGAAAGGCAAAAGGCTTTTCCGACACAAAACAAATACTGTTTTAATTGTTTATATAAAGAACATTCATTTAATGAATCCTTTAATTAGAATTCGTGTAAAATCTGCTCTAAAAAACACATTCTCTGACCCACAGAGATGAATTTAATAATTCTTAGATAGAAACCAATAAATCTGAAAACAATACTTATTGTATTCTTAAACTTCGAACAAACAAAAACATTATTTTATCTACTTCTGTTTGTAATACTAGTGACAAATATGGAAATGTTCATTCATTTAGAATCTTGCTAGTTTCTGGCAGTAAAGCAAATTTTTGTACATATAAATTTGCTCATAAATTAGGACTTAATCTTACTAAAAATAATCTTTCTGTATCAGGTATAAATGATTCATCATGTCAATCTGATTATAGCGTCATAATCAAACTACATTCTCATTATGAAAGTTTTACATTCAAAGTGCAATGTGAGGTTTTGCCAAATTTAATGTACATAACCTACTCATTCATTTGATGCTTCTCACCTCAATCTACCTGATAATTTATTTTTAGCTGATCCAAATTTCAATATATCATAAAACATTGACATTTTATTAGTTGCTCAATTCTACTTGAATCTAATGGTACCTATTAAATTCGTCCAAAACCCTCAGTATCCTACTACCCAAGAAACCAGACTAGATTACATACTTGCCAGATGTCTTCCTTTAGACACTAAAGGCACTAATACTGTTTCAGTATTTTTTATTCGCAATGACAACACAGATCTCTTGTCCATATCTGAACAAATTTGGCAAGTAGAGGAAGACACTCCTTATGTTTCAATTGCTAAACACTCAGCCTGCAAAAAACATTTTACTGATAACACTTTCCACAATAAAAATGTCAGGTTCGTCGTCTCATTACCTCGCAAATCTGATGACAATGAACTTAGTGATTCTTTTGCCAATGCCAGATGCAGATCTCTATCTTTAATATCTAAGTTATTCTAACTCAAGTCTTAGGATAGTTATTTCACCTTTATCAAGGAGTACTTAGATTTAGGTCATATGACTGCACTTAACTCAGACGATTTATTAGTCAGTAAGTCAAATGCATTTTATTTATCTCATCTTGCACTATTTAAACCATCCAGTTTCAACAACTAAAATTCGGATTATTCTTGATGGCTCAGCCAAAACTATAAATGGTCTATCTCTTAATAATACATTATTAGTTGGACCTATTGTTCAACAATATCTGTTACTATTATGCTCAGATTTAGAATTCTTAATTACATCACAACTTCAAACATAACCAGAATATACAAACAAGTGTTAGTCAAACCTACTGATTCAAACTTATAATGAATTCTATGACATGATTTGCCAGAACAAGTTAAAACATTTTACATTAAGAACTGTTATATACGGCAAAGCTAGTGCTTCCTATTTAGCCACTAGATGTCTTATCCAAATTGCAAACAGAAATAAAGATAATTTTCCACTTGCATGCAGGGCAATTAGAAATGATTTTTATGTTGATGATCTTATTTCAGGATTGGATGATCTGAATGAAATTATCCAATTAAAATTAGACATTTTTTAATTATTAGAGCAATACAGTTTTACCCTTCACAAATAGTTTTCAAACAATAAGAAAATTTCCTCATCACTCCATGCCGATCTCATATTCCTTTAAATAAGGGTCATAAAATACGTACTTTAGGAGTTTTATAGAATAACGAGATATATTACTTTATGAAAGCAATCATGTCAATAATCTCAAAAATTGTACTAAAAGAAACATTCTTTTTATAATTGCAGGTATTTATAACTCTTTAGGTCTGATTGGTCCCATTGTATTTTTGTATAAGCATTCCATGCAATCAAGATCAATTGGGATGAGATAATACCTGACACATTATTATCTCAGTGGTCGGATTTGCACAGTCAATTAAATTCAATCGATTTAATAAATAAAAAATCATTCCATTAAATCAAATATAGCAGTTCATAGTACCATTAAATCATTTCAAATTCATGGATTTGGTGATACCTCTATGATTATGGTTATGGTATAGTAAAGATTACAGTTATTGTATTTATGTACAAACTTTATTTGCATATCATGAAATTTTATCCAATCTACTTTAAATCAAGAGTTGCTCCTCTAAAACAAATTTCTTTGCTGAGGCTTGAATTTTGTGGTTGCTTACTTCTTACCAGTTTTCTAAAAAAGTTAATTTCCTCATTAAATATGAATATTGATAAAATTAATTAATATTCAGATTCCATGATAGCATTACACTGGATTCATGGGTAGTCTTTCAAATTGAAAATCATTGTTAGCAATAGAGTTTCTGAAATATAGCAAAACACTTCAGGAGCTAATCGGCATTATGTTAAATCCCATGATAGTCCAATAGATTTACTCTCTAGAAGTTGTCTTCCCAATAAATTGACTTAGTAATCATATTGGTGGTATGGTCCACAATGGCTCTCACAAGATTTATCCTGTTAGCCAATGATTGCAGTTTTTTTCTTGTAAGGGTGACATTAATCCTGAATGTTTAATTGAAAGATACCAGACTGCTCAAGTGTCATTTGTATCTAGTGTTGCGATCGATTATTCTGAAAAATATTCATCACTACTTAGATTAATTCATATAGTTTTTGTTTTAGATTAATTCACAGTCCTAAACTAAAATATTCTGACCTAATTACCAGTGCCTTGACTACAGAGTAATTAAATCATATTCATAATTTCTTCATTTATCAATCTCAATAAGTACATATTGGTGCAGAAATCAATGACCTTAAAAACTGACAGTTTATTTATAAACAGAGTAAACTTATTTTACTGATCCTTTCCTGGATGATTCAAGTTTACTTCAAATTGGAGGCAGATTACAACACTCTGCATTATCCAACCATAACAAGCATCCTCTTATCTTGCATCCGGATGCAAACATTACAAGATTAATAATTGCTAGTGAACACCTACGTCTTTTGCACTCTGGCATTCAGTTAACACATCATTCTCTTCATCAAAAATATTGGATCTTCAATGGTAAAATAAATAATTTATTTCATCATTCATAAATACTTAAGATGCTTTTGGTTTAATGCTAAAAACAAACCCAACAACTTGGTCAGTTATCTCCTTCTTGAGTTATTCCACCTAAACAATTTTTTTCTTGTTCTGTGAATTACAGTGATCCGATTATGATTTGTTAATAAAATCTTATTTTTCATTAGCTTGGCTACTAAAGCTATTCATTTGGAGTCTCTGACTTGACTTCAGAATCATTCATTGCTGCTTTCAAACAGTTTATTTCTCATAGAGGCCTTCCTTCTAAAATGTTCTCCAATAACGACTCCAATTTTCATTGTGCCAGAAACACTGTGTTTAAAACATATTCAAACTCTTTAACTTCGAAAATCATTTGAGTAGATGCATTAACTCTATCATCAAGCAGTATTATGTATTATAATCCAAGTGAATAAAATATTTAAGTCTACTTAAAAAACAAACAATTTCTTTTATTTCATCAAACACTATTTGAGAATTTAATGATTGCAATATTAATTCTAAGGGAGATAATTAAAGGAAAATTCCTTTAACAATTCTAGGAAAATTGGTAAACACTGCTGATGACATACACTCAATAACATTCATTTTAAAATTCAGTATGTTCAAAAATTTACGAGCTTGCTGCACAAGGTATAAAGGGCATTTGCAGTTTCTTTCAGTAAGGGATTAAAAAATGAAAAGGACTTACTACTAATTAAAAGTGTCACTGCATAAGGTGTAAAGGTACCAAAGAAGGTGCCTTTGAAAATCTTTGTTTAATCATTTATCTAGCTAGAATAAAAGATTTCTATCTCATGAAAGAAATTCATCAGAATATGCATAATCTTCTTTCCATTACCATAGCTACTCAAAAATTCTTCGAAGAAGTGATTTTTTATTGCAGTTGTTTGTATTTAACACATTCAATTAATAAACATTTGATTGTGTGATTATAGTGTTACAATCAGTACATGTTGATTTCTACTGCCAAATAACAAATAATAGATCTTACGACTGGTGTGTCCAATCCTCAGTTGTGTTAGTATAATATCCAGTAATCTTTTTAATATTACCCTGTGTTTATATTCAAATGGAAAATCCTTAACAGAATTTAATTTTGTTGTACTTATTCTTAACAATATCCAATTTTTTTTATAGTTAATGTTATCACGTCCCTTGCATATCCCAGTCTGATGTGAGAGGCATCTTCTTTTATTAGTTTAGCAGCAGAATGCGCAACTATGTCTGGGGTCTCATTTCCTATGATACTGTAGTGACTAGGCATCCATATTAACTTCTGCTTTTTCAGACAGCACAGAGTGAAGGAAATTCTACCAGTATGAGGAGGCCAGATACGATACAATCTATCATGGCATACAGAGCACCATTTGAGTCAATTTAGATAACAGTTCTTTGTATTTTGTAGTACTTAATGTATTAGTGATTCCCTGATGGTGTATCACTCTGCTATGTATGTGCTAATTTCACTTGAGAGAATTTAATGGTGGATGGGGGAGGGGGGTGATTCGTTATAAAAAACATGTACCCACATCATCCGTTCAACTCTTTCATGAAAATTCTTGCTAACTGGGATATTCAACCATTATTCTTCTCAAAGTTTCTGTAATATTCGTCCTTGACAACCATTTACAGTCAGCAAACCACCTGTGGAATAATGGATTTTCCCAGCGGAAGACAATTTGGCAGATGTAATTCATACTTCAGACATAGTTCTATAGCTCTAATACCTGTTGTGAGTACATCTGGCAGCAAGCATAATGATTATTTAGAGGATGATTATTAAATTAATCATAAATCATATCTTCAGAAAAATTGATATTGCAACTTAAGTTTTCATATTATCTCAATTCTATTTATTTTCAACCAAGGATCTTATGAGAGTGATGTAACTTTCACTGTTACAGTGAAAGTTACACACCATGATTTCTCAGCAGAAAAACTAATTTGAAATGGTAATTATTTGGAATTAATATCATTACACCATTTTCCCTTTTACAAGGTTCATCTATCTCTACATTGTTTATTAGCCCTTTACTTTGAAATCATCTTCTGAATGAGAATGCATCACCTGAAAACACGCATGAATGCACACACATGGTTCGTGCTCCGATAGTAATAGTTTTAGTTGATTTATATGTGATAAACATCAATTTTTGTTCCACTGGAAGAGGCATTCCACTTTTTAAATTAGGATGATCTTTTTCCTGGATACATTTTTTGGCTATATTTTATTCCTCTTTCTTCCCATGGAAAGCATGGTTCATAATCATAACAATAACATCGTTACCCTATGCAGCTTTCATCCTAAGATCAGAGAATGGATTTGAAGCTTCATTAGAAAATGAACCAGAGGGAAGGATAGAGGAAACACACATGACTCCAAGCTCAAGCTCTTACCCCCTATGATTGTTGGAGTGCCTGTCCCTATGACAGGTACAGTGCACATCCCTTGAGTTGTTTTTGGGCCTGTCTGTTGTATTTTTTGAGAGCGCTCACTTCAGAAGAAATCAGAACTAAAAGTCCTTTAAGAAATTGCTTCATTAGAGTCATTCTTTCTTATCTCTAAATCAGATGAAGCATGGACCAGTACTTAAACCTCAATTATTTTTTGCCCGAATAGACCTAAGTTTATTTTGTTAGTAGTCAATTATTGGTGATTTTGGCAGATAGCAAGACAATTCTGAGATATAGATATAATTTTATTCTCTATGATTTTTTTGATCATGGCTACTGAAAAGTCCAGGCTACATACTGACCTGAAATTGAAAGTTAGGTAAGGATAACTAAATACAAACAATTGCTTTTTTCAAGGGTAAGACTTGGAGCCTCATTGGCCAACTAACTGTTGTAATTGTAATTACCTGTTTCCTTCCTGAACATGAAACTTTGATGGTATGTTCCAAACATGCAGATTATCTATCTCAGAGCAATATTATTATTATTTTTTGTTTTTGTTTTGAAGTTTTAGAGGCATCAGCTACTTTGGTCATTTGCCCCTTTCCACGACAAAAAAAAAAAATGAAAAGATTTCTTTGCCATCACATTAAAAGCATTAGCAACATAATCAGAAGACTTGTCTTGTTAGAACAGATCATCTAATAAATAGACTAGTCAAAGATTATAGATATTCCAAAGAGACACAAGATGAAAAGGATGTAAAGGATCATTGCCACTTAAAAAACACATGAAATCTCATTAAAAATGCTAAAAAACACAAAACTTTTCCACCAAAATGTTGTCAGAAATATAAAATAACAAAATAAATTAAAAAAACTTAAAAAAAAGTTAGTTCTAATGGGTTTTGATATAATATTTTACTAAGTACTATCATCTAGCTTTGTCCTTAGGCCATCTCATTCTGCTTCTTTTTTCAGTCTTTCTGAAGGCCTCGATAAATTCAAAAATGGATCCTTCCAATCCTTTGCAATAAATAAAAAAATTAAAATAAAATTAAATAGATAAATTTCAGAGGATATCTTGCTGGTGGCGTCAGATTATACCAGCTTAGATGGTGTGGGCAGCAGTGCTTCAAAGTCGAGACTTGATGCACCCTGCTAAAGTTTGTGGGGCGGCTGAAATGTTCTCCCTCTCACTTGAAGGCCTCCAATATTTCAGCGGCTCAATTATATGTCATCTTACATGCTAATTTTCTAAAATTTTAATTTCTTTTTTCTCATTTCCCTGAATGAGGATTTTTTCAATTTTAACTTTTGCTTCAGGCTTCTTTTGAACTTTGGCTTCATTTTCCTTTTCCTTGGAAGTAGTTGAAGACTCATTCCTTGATGGAGAAGAACTCTTTTGTTTAATCATATTTTTATCTTTGATGGCTTTGGGCTGCTGTCCCTAGTTGTTCAATTTTTCAACTTTTGATCAATGACTCATTCTACTAAATTTTCCAAGGCTGGCAGCAGTTCTGTTACCATATCCTTTGGTTTGAAGGAAGCTGCAACTTATGTGTAAAACATGGCCTGCTATGTACATCGTTCTGCTATGTACAATTTTTCTCTCTTCAAAGTAACTGATCTTCTGAATGGTCTTTACTTCTGTATTGTTACTTTTTTCTTATATTTAGGACAGTTTCATGTTGTCTATTACAATTAATACAAATTAGTAAGCCCCTGCATGGATTATCCGCATGCAACGTGTGTTTGATTGCCATATGTGCAAATTTGTTTTCTCATACAACTCACTGCTGTGAGTCTGAATTTATGACACCCAAAACACAGTAATGATGTTGGGCTGAATGGATAAACATGTAGCCTATGTAATCCAGCTTTTATTTTTCAGAACATTTAGGTTTATTAAACATCAAGATATGTGAAGCGAAGAGTATGACTTTTCCATTTCATCATGTATTCAATGGTTGTCATGCAATAACTCCCTGTCCATAAAGTCTTCTACAATTTTATCTTCTGTACAATTAAGCGAATTCCTGCACACAACCATTCCTTCGGAGGTATTTAGTGTACCATAAGGTACAAACTCAATGTCAATGAGTACCATAATCCGGGGTTACTTGAGCCCGGTGGGTAACTTGAGCCACTTTGTAATGGTTATTTTGAATGCGGATATTGGTACCACTGTTTCCAGTTTGAGTGCTTGTAA
>JAAAKQ030469700.1:3911-23772 GCA_010016005.3 Zanna intricata | reverse complement strand
TATATATATATATATATATATATATACATATAAGTGCGCGCGAGCGCACGCACACACACACACAGAAGGGATTAAGGAGAAAAGGGAAATTTAGGAACTGATTCTACAACTGAAAATAAGGAAAAACTTTATACTAAAATATAACTGAAAACGCTTTGTAATTGAGTTACGACTAGAGAAAAAAAGTTTGCCCAGATTTCAGTTTCACCCAGTGAAATGCGGTCATATTTAAATTTTTAAGCGTTATATAAGGGACAAACTTAATAGTTTATTATAATAATTGACCTGAAAAATTAACTGAAACAGGTTCTAGAACTGTATCTTTTAAAGTTTTTATGATATTCAACGTAAAACAAGAAAATCCAATGACGATAGTCATGGAAATAAACATGGTATTTTTAGGTTTAAAAAACTAAAAAGGACAAAAAATATATAAATTTTGTTACTAAATCTTGTAGAAAACTTAATTCTGAAAAGATTTATTTTATTGTCTCTGAAAAAAGCATAAACTTTTATTATTAAAAACAAAACTTAATAGAAAAATGTAGGAATTTGAAAAATTATAAACAGCTATTTTAGTACTATAAATGTAGGCCTTTTAAAAATTAGATTGATGACACTAACTGTATGCTTCGAAATTAAATTTAATACTACTCATTGTTGTCATTAAATATTGGTTACCTGTTAATAATAAACGTTAGGCGATTAAGTTGTTTTTATATAATTATTTTTGAGACTCAAGTTATGTATTGCCTCATAATTGTTGTGCTCTAAACTGTATGTACATTTTCCCAATTATAATTAAATTTAAAAAATTGAAATTCCCTATTAAATTCTTCGTTTTGAAAAATGCCGCATAAATTCACTAATGCAGAATATGATTATATGATTTTTTTTTACGGATTTGCAATGGAATGCTCCAGCTGCGGTGGAAGAATACTGATGTACCTTTTCTGGACGAATAGTTCCAAACTTAAATATTTTGTCGAATTTTTTACCATCTTTGTGAAAATAGTACACTTCCCAGCATTCATATTCTACCTTAACGTCAACCAGTACATGATAATGAAAGAGAAAACCTTCTTCAGGCGGTACAGCTTAATCCATTAAATAAGTGAAGAATTTTTACACGATTGAAAATTCCACGGAATACAGTACGGAGGATATGCTTACGGTCTGCGTCGTTATCATGTACAGAAAGTTCAACACCTCCAGCTTGGTGACCATGACAGACAACTGTAAGTTTGCCAATGGGTTAATAATAATTGCCACTTAATCCCATTACTACTTTTATCCGTAATGGCATAAACAGCACAAGGAATTGACACCGGTGGTCTGAAGAAACCTCACATTCTGTACTGGGTTAAAATTTTCGGTGAGGGTTTGGTGTAGCACGATTACCAACCAATTAATCAGCACTTTCATACCAGAAAAATGTGTCACGGGGAGAAATTATGTTGAATCCATAAACAATGAAATCTTATATTAATTGAAAATATCTCATCGGCGAAAGGAATTAAAATGTACTATCAACTTGGAATGCTAAACATTTCACGAAGTAAGACAATTCTTAGATGAAAAATTTACTGGTAAATGGATAGGACATAAAAAGGCAGTAATTTGCTCCCTCTAGTTCATCGGACCTAACTACCTTAGATTACTGTTTATGGAGATGAATGAAATGCGAGTTATACGAGCAAAATATAGACCCACATGATGAACTGATCGCTCCCATTCTCAATGTTGCTGACATCATTAAGGAACGCAAAGATATTATTAGGTTGTCGATGGAAGCCCACCGGGATGGTTTAGTGGATAACGCGACATCGCAAATCAGCTGATTTTGAAGTCGAGAGTTCTAAGGTTCAAGTCCTAGTAAAGGTAGTTAGTTACTTTTATACGGATTTGCATACTAAATCATGAATACCGGTGTTCTTTGGTGGTTGGGTTTCAATTAACCACACTTCTCAGGAGTGGTCGACCTGAGATTTTACAGGACTACGCTTCATTCACATTCATACATATCATCCTCATTCATCCTCTGAAGATTACTTCAGAGGATGAATGAATTATCGATAGGAACTATCGGTAGGATAGGATATCCTACCGATAGAATAGGAACTACCGTAAGGTATTAACCTTACGATAGTTCCGGAAGCTAAACAGAAAAAAAAAAGAAAGTTGTCAACAGAAAATATAAGGGAACGGGTTGAAAATTGCATCCTTGTCATTGGTGAAATTTACGAACATTTATTGTAAATTAATACATATAAACCACATTTAAATGTCAGCTGTATTGTAATGAAAACAGCTGTTTTCAACTTTTACAAGTACATAACATTTTTCTGTTAAGGTTTGGTTTTAAAAACAAAAAGTCGATTTTTTTTTCTTAGACTTCACAGTTGAGGTATCTGTTTTATTTTTTTTTTCAATTTTTCAGGTCGAAATACATAAGAAACCATCAAGTTACTGCCTTAAAAATACCCCCCCCCCATAATTCCAGAAAAATTTCAGTTTGACCTTATTTCATTGGGTTAACTGAAACCAGGGTTAAAGTAGCGTTTCGGCCTTTCATCCGGAGATCCCGGGTTCAAATCCCCGTCAGGCATGGCATTTTTCACATACGATACAATTCATTCATCTCATCCTCTGAAGATATACTTAACTGTGGTTCCGGAGGTTAAAAAAAAAAAAAAAAAAAAAAAAAGAGCGAAAGTTATCAACGGTGGTAACTCTGTAACAGAGGGTTTTCGGAGATAAGTTTGTATGAATCATTTTTCTTGTTTCAAGCTCTAGAATCAGATCTCAAATTAGTTTCCTATTCTCCTGAATCCCCCAACACGTATAATGAATACGTGTTGGGGGATGATAGATCGCGTGTGTGTAATAGATCGGTTACAGAAAAAAAAATTAAGAAATTAATAACAAATTATCAATTACTAATAAAAATGATTCATCAAAATAAGTAAATAATAACTTTTATGTGGTCAATATATTGACTAGGTTAATCTATAATTAATTATTTTTAAATTGATATAATTACTATATATTAACTTAGAATGTTGAATCAAAAGAATTTTACAAATTTAATTAAGACATGATTTGTAAAATGATTATATAAAATTGAAAAAATTTAATTTTCATGAATATCACATGAAATTCCTTATCTTTATCTTATGTAAAACAGTGAATAACCTTTCTACATAACATTCTATGAAAGAAGATTATTTTTAAGTCTAATTTAAAAATTCTTGAAGATTTGGTAGCAATTTGAGCTGGAAAATCATAGTACTTTATATTGTGCCTTCCCTTACATTTTTTCATATTACAAATAATTGTTTAATACTAATAGAGGTGATAAAATTTACTAATCATGTAACATCAGTATTTATATTAATCTCTAATATTTTTTATAATCTTACCTTTTAATGAATTTCATATGATTATGTTAAAATAACGTCGTCATTTTATGATTTAAATTATTTTTTATATTCACTTAATTTTTTTTTTTTTTTTGTAATTATTTCACCATATAATTTTTTTAATAAGACTAATATTTTTTCCAATTCCGTTGTAAAACATTTTATCCGTTTTGGATAGATTTCATAAGAAACCTACCTACTGTAATTAGTACCATGATTCGACTTCCGGAAAAATTTGACATACCCCACGTTTCACATCTCCCAGAGCCCAAAACCACCGTCAGTTCAAAAGTATATATATGTATTAATTTTCTTGTGGACACGATAAATGCCGTAATTTTTCAACAATCACTTTCAAATTGAAATATAAAATATAACAAACCAAAATCTCGGTGGAGTTCGTTCATGAGAAAAATTGGATTGTGGAGTTAGAAATGGAGGGCTTTGTCGAAAAAGCAAAATATCTCCATAATTTTCTTATTAAGTAAAATATCGAATTTATTTTAAATTACTACTATTCCTTGGATAAGGGACTAAAACTTATCCAAGTAAAGTTTTTTTATATCACCAACCACTGGCCCAGGGGGTGGAAAAAATTGGATTTCGAAGACAAAAAATCATACCTTATACATCCGTGACTTAATAATACAGTATCGAATGGATTAAAAGTGGTTATTAGTTATCTAAACATTACCTAATACTTTTGTCTGTAAAAAATTTTGATATGACCTCCTTTATGGCAAGGGATGACCAAAACTTGTAACTTGTCATATGCTAAACATCTGAAACTTTTTTTACATGCGACCATTATCGTATTCAGTAAATTTGAAGTTTCTCTTAAATTAAAGATGGAAATCTTATTATCCCCTACTTAACATCGGTGAAATCCACCTCCGCCTTCCAGCGTGCTGAAAGTGATTTATATTCTTGTACATCACTTTAATATCACTCGTATCATTGAATTTAAACTAAAAACTACTCTCAGAGTGAAAAAAATATAATGTAGACACTAAATGACTCCCTTGTACGCCTCTTGGCGTAACCCTTGAGGCGTGAACATAGTATGACATACTATGAGTAATTTCGAAGCTTCTTGGGAGGGAAGATGTTTAAAGTGATTGGGGCTCTGACCTTCAGTAGCTATTTACCAGTGGCAAAGTAGGTGGTTAAAGTCAAAGTAGTGTGTGTCTACGATGTTGTAGTTTCCGAGTTTCTTTAAAATCCGGTTTGTATTATAAATCATTGCGGCCTGTTATACCCCTGTCCGCGCCTAACGTTGCCAGTAGTACTCCATCCGCAGATTGCCATTACATAATTCTAAGATGGCAGGAAAAATTTTCCACGTAAACAACGATGATTTTCAAAACGTTGTGAAAATAATGGTTTTTGAAGAAGACGAAACTTCAACTTTGAAGTTCAACTCATAGTGCTTATCAGATGAAATTATCGACAACTTTGATGAAAACCCTGACTATATATTAACGTCAGATTATTCCACATCGAGTAATTCGAATTTTGATGATGAGGAACCGAATAATAGGCCACGACGACAAAATAATCATGACTGGTCTAATCAAAATGAAAATGTTGCGCTGGAAATCCCAGAAGAATATTTAGGAAGAAAATACTTTGTGGATACAGAACAACCCAATCAACGCGTGAGGGTACTTGTCAAAATATTATGCGATTTCTTCCTGGACTGCTTCCTCCAGCTTGTAATATTGGGGAAACGACTAGTTCCTATCAAGTGTGGAAGCTACTTATTGATGATGAATTTATTTTAGAAATAGTTGAATGGACAAATAAAAAATTAGACAAAACAAAAAAATAAAAAAACCCCAACAAATATTAAACTGAATTCCGGCCTGCTAATTTTGATGAGATCGGTATAGATAGCAATTTTTTTGATTACATTCTATCTACATACTTTCATCAGAAAATATAAACTCTATTTAGTACTAATGTGTCAGGAAGGCCATTTTTTCGTGCAATTATATCAAGAAATAGGTACGAAATTTTTATTTCTTGCCTTCGTTTCGATAACCCGAAATGAAAGTAAAAAAATTGAAAAGACAGCTGCAATTTCTTCAATCTTTAAAAGATTCGTTAATAATTGCAAAAGCCTATTTCAGTAGGGGAATTCACAACCATTGACCATTTCGTCAATTCCGTTTCATGGAAAGTGTCCTTTTCGGATACAAATGCCAAAAAAAGGTGGCAAAGTGAGGTATCAAAGTAATATCAATTACGGATATCCGCAATTTTTATTTTTATGACGGTTATATTTACACAGGAAAAGATTGAAATTGGATTAGCCTCACTGGTGATGAGCAATCCCTTTTTAGCAAGCTAAGTCTAACTGTTTTAAAATTATCTAAATGTGTTCGTGGTACCAACAAAAGTATAACTGCAGACACATAGTCTAGTTCTGTAGAAATATGCAAGGAGTTATCAGATAGATTTACCAGGAACTTTTAGTATAATAACATACGTCGGGTCGCTTTGTAAAAACAAAAAACAAATACCCGAATAATTTTTACCCTAGAAATAGAGGCCAGTTGGTAGTGCTTCTTTTTTGGTTTCAATGGAAAATTAACGCTTACGTCTTTTGTTCAAAAATCTATTCGGAGCGTAATATCGATATCAAGTATGCATCAATAAAAAAAAAATTGCCGGCCTCCGTAGCCGAGTGGTAGCGTCTCGGCCTTTCATTCGGAGAACCCGGGTTCGAATCCCGGTAACGCATGGCATTTTTCATACACGCTACAAATCATCTCATCTCATTTTCTCATTTTCTAAAAATCTCATCTCATCTTCTAAAGATATAACCTAACGGTGGTTCCGGAGGTTAAAAAAAAAAAAAGAAAAAAAATGAAAATGAATAACCGGAAAATACAATTTTACAACAAAAGAAAAGGAGTAGTAGATATCCTTGATACGCTGTACTCAAAATATTCTTCAAACCGTTGAACTCGAAGGTGGCTATTGGCGATGTTTTATAAAATTATAAATATAAGTTCAGTGAATGCCGTCATTCTGTATTTACATAACGCACGTAATGGTGTAACTTCCAAGTCCACGTTCATACAAAATCTGGCGCAAAAAAATTATTGAACAACACCTCGCTAACCGGCTAAATAATCCGAATGTTTAAGCTACAGTCAAAAAGATTATTCGCGTGGTTTTGGGAATTTTTGATGACGGACCGAAAAATGCTGAAGCAGATAGATAAAATGTACCAAGTGATAAATTAGACGCTAAAAAAAAACATGTAAACTGTGTCCTCTACTAACAAAACGGAAAATAAGTTACAAATGCATATCATGCCAAATGCAAATTTGCTTACAGTTCTCAAGAAAAATTTGTACGGCTTGTCTTATAAAAAGAAACTAAAAAAAAAACGATTATGAATGTATATTATTCTTGGTAGATATTACTTTTTTTTATTTTCTACTTCTGGACATTTTATACTTTTTTTGTAATAATTATTCTAAGAATTTTTTTAAAGATATGGTTTTATTTTACTTTTTGGTGTACTCAGTGGAATTTTTATTTGATCATTATTTGTTTGTTTTTTTTTTCATTAGGAAACTATTTCCATCTTCAAATTTTAAAAATTAAATTCAGATTGCTTATTCCTTATATTTTTTGTTTTTATCATAATATATGTGTTCAATAATTTACTAAAAATAATCAGTCTCAGGACAAAAATTGGTCTTAATGTGATTCCGTCGTATAATGTGATATTACTGTATTTACAGATTTTTATGTTCATTATAATTAGTATTTCTAACAGTAATAACATTATAGATTATTATGTTTATAATTTAGCGATTTTTGTGAAAAACCATTTTAGGTTTGCAGGTACTGGAACTATATTTTCTGCTATTTTGAATTTTCTGTATTTTATATACTAACTTTTTATTCATTCAGTTTTTGTTTTGTTAAATCTTTGATAATAATTTTTATTATTTTATAATAAACAGTAAACTATTTTAATAAAATAATCACTGGAGAAATGTGTTAACATTATTTCAAAAGAGGTCTGTCAGACCACGTCCACTCACTGTATATTTGACCGTCACTATATGTTTGACAGTGACGTCCACGCCTGAAGGGTTAAATTACATGTACACATTTTTTGCTGCACTTTATGTAAACTTATTTCATTTGAAACTGAGATACGATCCTCCAATTCTTTAATAAAGTGGACAGTTACACAATTTCATTCTGGTTGACAACACCATTGCATCACATTTTTTTTGTGGTGGCCGTATCAGCATTTTATATTAGTTTATATATTAATCTTGTTTCACGTCACTCAAGTATTTATGTGATGAAAGTAAAGATGTATCGGATCCGTAACCATAGATACATCGGTTCGAATTCGACTTTATATAAATATACCTTTTTGCTCTTTTTTTTGTTTTTAATTTAAATATATTGATTTATTAAAAATTAATAACATATCTGAAAATGTTTGAATTAAATTGAAAAGTACTTCAAATTTTATTTCACTAATAACTTCTATAATTTTTTCTTTTTTTTTATTGTTATTGAATTATTATTTATTGTATTTTTTTTTATTTACAATCAGAGGTTAATAATTATTAATAAATCAATATATTTAAATTTAAAAAAAAAGTTTTAAAAATCTACATGTACATGAAGTCAGATTCGAACCGATGTGCCTTCCCCTTGTAAGATCCAAATATTTCATTAATTAAAATTTTATTTGGCTGTAACTCTAGAACTGATGAAAGATATATTGTTGTATAGCTCTCAATGAGGGCATATTACTGCAGTTAAGAATAAGTCCAAAATCCAATTATTTTGGATATTGGTCTTTTTTGAACACTATTGGTTCGATTGCAATCAAAAGGGAGGTGCACTACTTGAAGTTATCACAGTCCTAATGCAAAATTTCAACATACGGCTAATCGTTTCTGAGTTATGCGAGATACATATGTACGTACGTACAGACGTCACGCCAAAACTAATCAAAATAAACTCAGGGATGGTCTAAATAAATGTATCTGCTGAAATCTGTAAACCGAAATTTTTCGCGATCACAGTACTTCCTTTACTTTGTACAAGAAAGTGAAAAAAAAAAAAAAACATTTTTATTTATTTTAATTAATAATATGCATTTACAAATAATATGCATTTACTTGATTAACATTAATTATACAATTATTCATTAATCGCCGTACATGTTAACTAAAATGTAATAATGTAAAATAGGCTGTTAATTACACACTTTAAACAACGAACATCTAAGAGTGTACTTAACACACATTTTAATACTTTGACATCTTGAAGAATATTAAATAAAATGATATTGTTTTAAACAACGGCTGTACCTAGGAAATATTCCTGAGCGTTTTGATTTCTTGGAATCTATTCATATCCAGGCGTTCGTGGCAATTTGTGTGTATTGAATTCATATATTACCTTATGAGCATTACTTATATATATATATATATATATATAAAATGATTTATATTTAATATTCGTTTATGTTTATATTTTGTAATATAATGTATGTATAATAATAACTTATATATATATATATATATATATATATATAAAATGAGATAAGGTACAGTAGGTCACATTCTCACCTAACGTTTCTATCCCTCTCTCACAAAAAGAAATAAAAGCTACAGAAAAATAAGATATATTATTCTTATTTAAAAGTTAAGGATGAATTTTCTTTTGATTTAATTTTTTATAAATATCTTTTTTTAGCATAATAGATTTTCAGCTTCGTACCCTAAAACAAACCATATCAGTTAATTCGAGATCGTGGTTAATTAAACAGGTCTATTCCAGATAAAATTGCTCTTTCTATATTTAGTGGGTATAATTTCTAAGGATCAAAATAAAGAAATACTACATGGTTTTTATAGTAGATGTGATTCATAAATGCTAATGTGTTTTGTTAATATGTATAAACAAAATACACATACATATATATGTATATGTGAGCAAAATAAATTGCACGTGTCTGCATATATTATTTTGTCGAAAGGTTTTTTATTAATACAGTTATTAATGCAAATTAACACAATAAATATACATATATAATAAATATTAATTAACACAATAATATACTTACAAGACGTATTAATGTATTATTAATACTTGTTGTAAGTTCTAAAGGAATCCTTGTTCTGTTTTTGTACGTAATATATAAGTATTGATGTTTTAAAAATAAGTTTCAGGGAGACTATTCAATATAGATTATTCAGTATTTTAAAGTCGTAACTGTTTATTTTTTTCCAGAATCACCAAATCAGTAACCACGCCTCTTCATTCAACTGGTGCATTGTTAGCGGTTCTAGTTTACCGAAACCCCAATTTATTTTATACAACATTTAACATAGCATAGCTTTATACCGCTCTAGTTAATTTCTCTTGCCAACATTCCTAATTTCAGCATATAAAATGGACTTGGGTATGCGATTTTCCCTTATTCAATAAATGTGTTCAGCCCACCGGAACTCAAGGATGTCGAGGGGATATTTTATTATCCCTATTTATTATAGAGGCTGGGTATTAGTCTTTTACTGCTGTGTCTTTCTATTTATCTGGCGTGTATTTAACTTGAATTACGTTTTTTTATTTTAATTTAGTTTGTTTTTAAAATGGAAAAAGTTTTGAATTGCGTTTCCATTACTTGCTGATGATGTTTGTGAAAATAATTTTACTCGGGTTATTCCTTGGGAGATAAGCAAAGTATTTTTGCCCTCTTATCCCGATGCGATTTTCTTTCAGTTTGTTCACCAAACGTCTTTCAGTGGTAGTGCCTTTCAGTCTAGCAGGCTGGGACCTAATTTTGTGTGGAAGGTTCAATTCAATCACTTTTCAGAAGGTGTCGGATATAATGACTTAAACTCACAAATTTTTGATATTTTGTTAGAAAAAATAAAATTTTAATTTAATGAACAAAATAATATATTATTTTTAAACAAATTAGTTAAAGTATAATTTTACACTCTTTTATATGTTATATTTATTTTATTGAATACATTTATTTAATTAAAACTCAACAAGCATTATTTTACTTTTTTGCATTTCTTCAATCCCGATTTTTTTGTTAAATGGAACAAATGAATAAATTCTTATAATCAACAAAAATCTGACAATTTTATCTCTCCCAGCTATGCTAATCAAATTATAGCTATAGGTGTTATTACAATATGTGCTGAAGCTGCGAAAGAGGGTGAAAACCTTTGGAAAATTATTTTTTTCCAAGTAATATTAAGGACTATAAAAATTTATTTTTAATTAAAAAAGAGTTTTTGTTACCACAGACGATTCGAGTCGGGTGGGCAAAATGTTTTACAGTAGTTTGAAAACCTATTGATGTAAAAAATATAGATGCAATAAACACTTATTAACTCATTGTAAAGTTATTTTTGGGAGAGGGGATGAACATTAAATAAAAATCTTTTGATAAGTTTGTGATCTTGCTAAAATATACTTTAATTTATCCAAGTTAATAAAAATATTCATTATTTTTTTAAGTCAGTCAAGATAAAAACATTATTTTCTGCCGAGATTCTTCCACCTTTTTTCACAATGTTTTTTTTTTTTTAAATTGAACTTATTCTTTTCCCTGGAAGGTACTGCTTGTCTACCAAGTTCGAAGAAAATTGATCAACGACGAGTTTTATGACCATATGCAGGCCAACATATATATGTAATGTACGTATGCACAGACGTTCGTTTGATAAACTTTTTTATTTATTTATGTGCTATGGAATTATATTTTTTTGCAAATTATTTACAATTTATTTAAATATATGTATATATATATATATTTTTAATCTCTCCTTAAGAAAACCATCCCAACCCCCGTAGGGGAAGACACCCACTAAGTGACGATTCCGGTCGCCATACTACTTCTCCCGTTCCTAGTCCTGAGGGGCTTTACCGGGAGTTGTCTTATTGACCTTCGTACTGATTACATATCTCAGTTATCAGCTAGGCCTCGGTCGGGATGCCATCGATGCAAATGCCTCGGTAGACATTTAGCATCAGTGTAAAATACCTCATCAGCAATCGCCCTCGCCGTAGGCTTAAGTCGATCTAAACGTAGTCCTAATAGCTATATAACCGCAAGCGTGGAAGCACGAAACCTCGTGCCTACACTAATAATCAATCTAACTATCCATGTGACTTTGAATGCCATATACGCAACGATCAAATAGATTGGTTGTCAAATTCTCACTCAAAATGCTGCTTGCAGCATCGAAATTTTGACCTATCACAATATGGAATAGGAGATCAGTTAAAAAATAACAATTGTTTAGATTTTTTTATTTAGCTATTTATATATTTTTTTGTTATTGTTATAGGTGCATATATCGCTATAGCCAAGACAGTAAAATGAAGAAACTTGAGAAAAATAGTAAAGGGATCCGTGACTCGTTTGATTTTTCTGAAGTTTAATTTTAAAAAAAGGAGTAACCATGCGTTTATGGATAAATCATTTTATTTAAGGGCTCAGGAAAAATTAAATTTTCCTCATCCTTGATCTCTTTTTCGCCATTTAAGTTTTCATTCTGTTTTCTTTTTTTGAGGGGGTTAGTTGGACCATTCTGTGTATTGTAACTGATAGGATTACTGCAACTTTAAACATCTCGTAAATTGGGAGGCTGTTCATGACGTTTGGAAGGATTCTGTTTCGTAACATTGTTTCATTATAGATTAGATATATGGTAGTGGGTTAAAAGCTCCTTCTAAACTATTATATTATTATGCTACTTTTAATTTGCCAACTGCTACCATACCTACTTTTACCATACCAACAGAATTGCTCTGGACCCTTTTTCATGGTGTTAAATTATTTCTAATTTATTTTTTAAGTTTTTAAAAAACCATTATTTGATTTAAGTAAAAGAAGTATAGTAGTATAGTAAAAGCAAGTTAAACGACTTCAAAAAAGACAAAATTAGTGTTTTGAAGAAATTCTTTGCGAATCAAATGTTTGTTCAGGGATAATGAACCAGTGTCAACAAAATGTGTCAACAAAAAAGAAAGGTTTCCAAGTGTTGATCAACACTAAACAGAAAAGTCTTTCCACAGATTGTAATTTTTACAACTTTTGGACAAACTTTTCCTTGTTGTAGAACCATCATGGTAAGAATACCATCACAATTGTATTGTACGTATAATTGTTGATTTCAAAATGTTCTTCTCATTTCTTAGAAAAGTCTTAAAAAATAAATAAAATAATAATCTTTAACGTGTGAGTTTAATTACTATTTAATTTTTTTATGTATTCATTTTACTTAAATAAAATAAAATTTAATACAGCTATTTACAATTAATTCTATCTGGACAATAACCATTTGATTAATGTTTAATGTGCCCTTGGCATACCGTTTTGATTCGTATCTCAACTACGTTTCGACTTGTAAGCGTTTGTGAGATGTTTGGTACTACAGAGATGCGGATTTAAAAAAGTTCCATCTGTGAGTGAGAAGTTTTTTTTTTTTAAATTTAGAGTGCTAAATTTAAAAAGCCGTTAGAATTAATAACAATAATATTAATACATTTTTTAATTACAAAAAATATCATTGGAAGTAGAAATTAAAATATATACTTTCTTTAACCAAAGATTATAATTAAGCATTTTTTTCTAATATCTTTTTTTATTTTTTTTTATTGAAGGGATCTTTGTTGTTTATTAATTCCAATTTAGTACTGTACTAATATATTTCACAAGTTAATAATAAGTGAAGTTCTGATTGTAAGCTGTATGTAACTTTAGTAAAATTGTTCATAGCAATTTTAAATTATATCTTGTATAAAAAGATGAAATATTAAATTGCCTTTAAGTTTCTTTTTTAAATATCAAATCAGCAATTTTAACCGAGTGGAGTTTGGCTGTTTATCGTGCAGTGAAGCTCAATTGAAAAAAAAAAATTAATTTATGAAATTTCTATTTTTACTTTATTTTTATTGTAAATTGAATTACCGCAGTAATCACAATAATGCTAAAAAATTAACAGAAAATCATCAATGTTAGTAATTTTATGTTATCACATAAAACTAACTACAAGAGTGTTAAAATCAATAAATATCCTTAAATAACATTCTTATCTTTTCGTGTAGAGTTTCAATAAGGGCTTCAAATCTTCTATTTAAAATTCTATACGCAGAAGAACCCAGTTTCAAATAACGAAGAAACTAATGTAGTGTTATTTTTATATAATGAACATATGTCTGGTGCTGTTATTAATCTAGCTAATGTTAATTTTTTTCTTTTAATAAAAAAACTTAAGTTCATTTCCAATGTTTTTGTTTTTTTTAATTACTTTTATAAATTATTATTTACACTTCAATATGTAGTAGTGTTATATTAAAAAATAATTTAAAATAATTTTTATAGATATAAATTACGAGATCCGACTAGTTTACAAACTATATATAGTTATATTAAATATTATTTTTACGTATTATATAATTTTTTATGAAACACAAGCCATTGAGCAAATTTGATTTTACACCATTGCATTATACGCCATTCATTTATTTTTTCGAAACATCATATAATAAATTACATATTTAATTATTTATATATTAATATAACTGTTATTCAAATAAATATATAAGACATGTAAATAAAATACGTACAATAAACTTGACGAATTTATAATTAATCAAAAATAGTAAGATAACAAATTGAAAAAATTAACTATTTCTTTTGTGTCTTAGTTTTAAACGTTCTTTAAAAATGTATCATTAAAAATAATATACTTTTAAACTAAACAGCTGCTGAAGATGTAAAATATTACGGTAAGTTTAATACTAGGCGTATCGTAAGTGCCTTCCTCTTAAAGCTAAGCCCTGTATTCGTTTGGTACACTGAACCTTAACAGCTTGTTTTCCTTTTTTTTTTATTTAAATATTTACTTTTATGATTAAAAAAAAAAAAAATTATTTTTATGGCTTAAATCTTCCTTTAAAATGTTTTCAAACTAATAAATGAATGTGATGAATTAAATTACAGTAAAACTTGGTTATAACATGATTCAAGGGAGCGATCAAATATGCTCGTTACAGCCGAGTACTCGCTACTTCCGAGTTGCCACCTCATAACCGTAAACTTTTACACCGTCATTATCTACTGTAATACAAAAAAATATACCTTATACCTAAGAAAAAGCTGTTTTAAAATAAAATATCCATACGTTTTATATTATAGACTACATATACATATAACAAATAAAATTTAGATGTAATGCAATTTTTAAACGCCAATATATTTTGTTTTTAACCGAAATTGTTAGCATTCAATGAATTAACAAAAAAAAAAAAAAAAAAAAAAAAAAATGGTAATAAGCGTGCAGTAAAATTTACCAAAATGATTGAGGAAATTAACAAATGAACATCACACAAGAATTTCTGTCACACATTTTTACATAAAAACTATATTTATTTAATCTAAAAAAATCATTCTAAAGTATTTTTTCTTCATTCTAACATAATAAGTCAAAACTTAATTGGGCATATAAACTAATTAGCCTTAAAATAATCATTTATATTTGTTTGTTTAATAATCTTATACTGGTAATCATCAAACCAGTTTTGTAGTTTATTCAAGAACAAATTCATCCCTTACATCCGTTAATTTTTTTTAAACATTCTTTGGCATTAATCACTGATACGACTGGGAGAGTCGTAGATTCATCCCCAGTTTCAGTTTCAGCTTCGCTAACCCCTCGCACGACTATGAGTGACTTCAGTAATGAATTTCTGTAAAATGTAGGTCGTTATCGGTTGTTACGTTGTCATTTATTAAGTATTTTTGAAAGGCTGATTTTTTTTTGTCTAGTTAAGCGTTCAATCCATTCAGTGGTAAATTGTCTTCGTTGTTATCGTCCGTCGAAACATGATGTGGAATGAGACTGAATTTTTTAAACCTATTCCGAATTGTAGGTTGTGATACATTACACCAAACTCGTTTCATAAATCTGATAGCGTCTAAAATCGTCATTCGGAATTCTTTTTTTCGTTCATGTTCTCAATAATTTTTAAAATCATTAATCGCTTATAATGAACTTTATAACTTTATAGAACTTTATAACTGCGGTAACCCCCTCCTGATCCATCGGCTGCTGTTTTGCTTTGGTGTTAATCGATAGAAACACAAGATTTAAATTTGTTATGTTTTGCAGTGACGGATGAACGGGGCAGTTATCGATTAATAATAAAATGCTTGTGTTATTTTTTTCCATTTCCAAATCCCAGTTATGAATTTATTGTACGAAATCATTGAAGTGATGCTGCTTTAGAATTAGACACGTAATTGACGGGAAGTCTTTTTATATTCTTATAACATCTTACATTTATTGATTTCCCTATTAAAAAAATTTCCGATTTTCTGTCCGAGTCAAATTTGAGCATAAAGAAATACCTAGTCTGACCTTTGACTGTTTCCCACGAATATATTTTTCACCTTTAATTTTAAAAGTTTTGTTGATGGTTAATTTATTTAAAAAAAACCGTTTCATCGGCATTAAAAATGACCACTTCATTAAAATCCTATTTAATAAGTAGCCAATTATCATTCATCCAATTGCTCACAATCGAACTGTCTACGCTGTTAGCTTAGCCATTAATTTTTGAGAAAACTTCTTATGTCTGTTCTTAAAACGGTCTTTTTTTTTTGCTTGCGTGTGATTTTTTTTCAAATGCATTCGTTAGTTTCTCGCGACTCTTCCATACTGTTGAAAATGTGGATGAAGAAAGTCCATGTTTTTGCAAATATCTGAATTTGATAGCCCTCCTTCCAGTTATTGGATAATTTAGATTTTATCATTCACAACTAGTTATTCCTTTTTGACGCCTGATATCGTTCATTACAAATGAACCGGAGTTAATACAGTACAATTTTTTAAATTTACCCACTGTGCAGTTTTTTTTTAGCAAGAAACACTAAAATGAAAACTTATTCACTAACGCGAGTAGAGTATTACTGTTTATTCTTCTGCTACTCTGTATCTGATCGATCTCTTTAACGCAATATTGCTTGTTTAACTGGTTCTTTGGTACAGTACTGTATTTTTAAACTGAAAATTATGACTACTGAATTTACCAGTAGTGGTAGAACAGGTAAAATTCATCTTTAATCATGCTCATCTTCAGATTTCACTTAAATCCTTTGAAATGTGCTACAGAGTTCGTTTGATGAACCTGTCTGGGCTGTTTTGATGAATCATTGTTTGGCCCTAGTCTTTCATGGAGTTTTTTAGGCAGAAAAACCAGAGTAATTTATCAGCTTTGTAATACTGCCATTGAACTTCTATTGTAAGTACTTGATTTGTACGTATTTCACTCTTAAGACCTGACCTGAAAAAGCCTAAGATGTCACAATCTTTACTTATTAGATCGTAAATGTATATTTCGTAAATGGAAAAATGAAACTTCTCTTGCGAGAGACCATTGTCCCCTATGCTAAAAAATACCTGCTCCGAAATAAAATAAAAAAATCCTATTTGTTTTTCAACGATAATTCTCTTATTTTTTAAGCTATAAACTTTTTAAAAAAGGATTTTTAGAGAATTTCAAGTATTTTAACGTCGTATTAGTTAAAACTTTTTTCAACCCTTATTTTTGAAAAGGGTTGCGTTCAAATGGCTTGGGTGAGCTACAAATAGTACGGGAATGCAAACTTTGAACCGTCGTATCTCATTTAATTTTTATGATACAATAATAAAAATATATCAAAATTTTCAGTAAACAATAACCTACAATTTACATTCGAAAACGTTTTACATATCACGAATAGTTTTTGGTTTTTTTAAAGAAATGCATTTTTTCAAAATTACAATTTTCACTTTAATCAATTATTTTTTCTAAAATAAATTCCAAACCTGTCAAATCACTTGAATCATATCAATAACACCAAATAAAGTAAATTACAAGTAAGTTATGATTAATTTCAATTAGGGTGGTAATGCCAAGGGTGTTAATGTTAAATTTTTTCACAAAAAAAAAAGAAAAGTGATCATATTTTTGTTATCAGTCAGTAAATTTTTATGCAAAAGACTTTTACCAGTGCTCATTTGAAAGGTAGGTATTTTTGAATACTTTAAAAAGGTTTCTTGAGTTTTCCCCAAAAATTTTACCATTTTAAAATTATTTAAGTTTGAAGGTTTCAAATTTCGGGTTTCTCGAAAAATAACTGTCCTTCAACGAGCAATCACTCGATTCGTATTGGGTTTACAGAAATCATTAAAAAACGAATCTCTTTGATTTTTTATTAGCTACATTTTTGTTCTAAATAATTTTTTCGGTAAAATGAAAACTTTTAAGTAATTCGTGAAAAAAGGTTAATAAACATGCGTTTTTTCAATGAAAAATGTATAATTTCAATCGTGAATAATTCGGAAAGTATCGACTTTAAAAAAACGATGTAGAACAAAAATTGCTTAGAATTGGTCAATCTATCGATTTCCGAGTTTATTTTTATTAAAAAATCTTTCACCTCCTAGAAGGGGTGGCTTCCACCCGTAGGGTAAAAGCCCGCTTCAGCACAGAGTAGATTTTGAGGAAGGTTGTAAATATTACCTAAATCCCAATTCTCAAGAAAATCTATTTTGATTCTCAAAATTGCCCTTGAAAACGGCCCATTACAGGACTACAACGTCTTCCATCTCCCGCAAGAGAAGAAAACATATTCTGCTGTCTAACTCCCCGCAGTAGACACAGCCTCGCACCTCCCTGCGCTTGAATTTATACAGATAACAGCCAAATCTGCCGTGGCCGCAGAAGAACTGAGCGAAGTAATAACTGACCCCCATCCCCAACCATGGCCCTAATATTGGGATGAGCCAATATGTCCATCTCCTAGTTGTCGCTTCGTTCCACATCTTCTTCCACTCCTCCAGCAAGCACTCTCGTAGAGGACTTATCTCGGGCGTCATACCTTAATGACCTCTCCTCAGCCTGTAACCTGATCGGCCGTAACCCCGCCAAGGTGCACGCCGCCATGATGGACACAGTCCTGTAGCCCCCAATGATCCTAATATTGGCTCTGCGCGTGAGGGCTTCCATTCTTTTCATATTGTTTTTACGCTCCAGACCAGACTTCCAAGAGGGCACAGCGTACAGAAGGACCGCCGTAGCAGCTGCTATCAAGAGCCGTCTTTTTTCGGTCCTAGGCCCTATTTGTTTAACATGAGTTTATTTATCAAATAATCAAGCATACTGCTATCAAATTGTGTAAAGACGATTATTTATTTCGGAATCGTGTGTATACAAAGTGATTCACAAATTTCTTTTTTTGTAATATTGAAAATGTTATTTCATTTAATACCTTGCCAATTGCGCTGCACTAGTGGTAAACTCGACGTCACGAATCACCTGTTTCACACTTGATTTTCAAAGTCGAGGGTTATGAGGTCCTAGGTACGTTGTTAAGTCAATCAATCATTATTAGATTCAATACCTTGCTAAAAATCTGCCAAATTTTTTTATATGTTTTGTTTTTAATACATTTCGAAAGTTTTAAGTTTTTATGAATTTTCTTCATGCTATTACTCAGTATCAAATTCTTTATACGGCTTGTGTAAAACGTTTTGATGTTTATTAGTGTCTTTTTAGAAACTAATATTTAATATTTTAACTTAGATTTCCCAAAACTTCTAAAAATACAGTTCTAGGACCTTTATTTTTTCCTATTTTTTAGATCACATTCCATACAAATCTACTAAATTTACTCATCATTTGGGTTCCAATATTCTAATGCTTAATTTACCTGGCATTTAAGGATGACTTAATCAAATCGAAGGCGCAGAAATCAGAACGAACTATTTGACCAGCCGATACTCGCTAATGAAGCGTTTCCGTACGTTTGTTTATAAAAAACTTTTTCTTTGTTTTCTCCATTACGTCCTGAAAGTTCGTTACATTTCATGAATCATTCTGTGTATTTGATATACACCATGTGTATTTTATATACACATGAGTATTGGGTTCCAATACTTTAATGCTTAATTTACAGTGATCAATTTAACTCTGAAACTTTATTATTTATTATTTTTAATACTATTTTCTTAAAAAAAGACAAAAATTTTTTTTTTTTTCAGAATTTAATTATTTCCACAGTAAATATCGATAATATTTAAGAAATTGTTACAGACGAAATTGGACATATCTCTATGTCCAATATTTTAAAAGCTGGTTAATAAATAAAATATATTTTTAAAATACTTTTAAACCTCAAAAATAATACAAGTTAATGTTTAGATAAAGGTTTTCGTAAGCTTATACATCATGTAGCTAAAAACAAATTAAACATTGTGTGTTTGAATTCTTTCATTCTGATCTACTGTAAAATAAGAAAAATTGGAATTGTATTCCTTTTTTCTGGAGCCAACACACACACACACATACACATATATATATATATATATATA
>JAAAKQ030469689.1:0-23773 GCA_010016005.3 Zanna intricata | reverse complement strand
CATTCATCTCATCCCTCTGAAGATATACTTAATTGTGGTTCCGGAGGTTAAACAATAATAAAAAAAAAAAAAAAAAAGAAAAAAGTTTATATATTTTTAGAAGTCCTGTTAATCTTGGAACAAACGGTTCAAAAGGATATAACCTAGAGTGATATCTTAAATTATTGTTATAATTAATAATATTCTGGTATTAAATGATTAAACTTTTAGTTATTTTTAAAAATTTATTGGTGAGGCTCATTTACTTCTTTGAAATATTTTCTATTATGTTTTGTTTCATCAAATTATTATATTTTTCATTATACATGATGAAAAAAGGTGTATCAGTATTATCAGATTTTAATATAATGCAATCATTTTTATTTAACTTATTCTTCAAATGAATTAATTTTTTATTATTATTAAACAGTGGTCTGTGGATCCAATTTTTAATTTAACATTATGAATTTTGCTACTAATAATATTACATAATTATACTTTATCATTAGAATCTACTTTATTGATATTTTTTATTTCAAAATCAACTACAATATTTTTGATGATATTCTTATCACATCAATTATTCATAACAATATTCCCTTGTAACCAACCATAATCCAAATTTTTATTATTATTAGAATTATTATTATTATATACCATTTTTAAATATTAAATATTTTAATTATCATTTTGAGTTTAATATGTAATTTGGTAATAAATATTTTATAAAGAATTACAACTGATATGGGTTTCCAAGAAAGTACTATTGTAGAGATTATGAAAAAATAGGTGAGTGTCGTTTTACTTTATTTAATTGTGTACTTGGGTTGATTATATTGAGTTATATTAAAATAATTATTGTTAGTACAAAGATATGGGTCTTAAAAAGATACGATTTTAGAAAAATTATTATTATATATATTTGGTATATAAATATATATCATCTTTTTAGTGATAATATTAAGCTTATACCTATAAAACACAAGACACAGATTACGATGGAAGGCAAAATGATCAACCATACTGAACAAAAAGTTAACCAACTGTTGAAAAAATAACTGTCATATATGTGACAAATCAGTTTCAATTAGCTTTAGGCAGACTATAACAACATACAGAATCAATATACGATTCAGGAGGAAAGGGAAATATTTTGGCATTGATTCTAAAACTTGAAATAAGGAAAAATGTCCTTGTAGACATATATCCAAAAATACTTTATTATCGAGTTATGGCCAGAGCAAAAATTTCACCTGGAAATCAGGTCATACTGAAATTTTTAAGGTATTATAGAAGGGAACTATAAGCATAAGGGAATTATAATAAGCATTTACAAATTTGACAGTTTCTGAAGGTTTTTTGACCTGAGAAATTGAATAAAACAAGTTCCAAAACTGAGTCTCCCTAATTTTCATGATATACAATGTAAAATGAAAAAATCTGGTGACAAAAAACTCATTGTTTTAGTTTGAAGTGTAGTAAATTCGTTTACTAAATCGTTTAGTAAATGATTAATAAATGCATAGATTTTATTATCAAAGCGTATAGACAATCAATCTGATAAAACTAAAGTAATAAAACCTATGACAAAAAAAAACTACTTTATCAAAAATAAGACAGAACAAAACTTAACAAGAAAAAAATCAACTTTATAAGAAAAAAAATTCAATTTAAAAAATGTCGTAAAAATTATAACAGGTGTAATTAATTAATAGGCCCTTTCATTCTAGAAAATTATGTCATGAGGAGAAATAATCTGGAATTTTTAAACAATGAATTTCTTACAGAGCTTGAAAATTTATTCTTATTAGCAAAATGAATTGAAATATACTATCAATCAACTCGATGGAGTACCAACACATTTCACAAATAAAGTAAGACAATTTCCTTAGATGAAATTTTACTGATAAATGGATTGGACAAAGAGGGCTAACAAATTGACCATCTAGGTCACCAGACCCCTTATTTCCTTAGATTACGGTTTATGGATGAAATGAAAGGTATACAAGCAAAAACTAGATACACATGACAAACTGATCGCTCACATTCTCAATGCTGCTGCCCTCATTAAGGAACACAAAGATATTAGTTTAGCAACATAAAATGTAAGGAAACGAGTCGATAGGAGTTAGTGAAAGCACATCAATATCAGTGGTGTAATTTTCAAACACTTATTGTAAATTATTACAGTATTAACCGGAGTATTTTTATTTTAAGAAATAAGTATTTTAATTAACCAAAGGTGTAACTGTATTGTACTAAAAAAAAAACAGCAAATAAATTACTCAAAATTAATTTCAATTACCTCAAAATGAAATTTTCTAAAATTTAAAATAATAAAATTTATAATTCCAATTATCTGAAAATTAGAATCTTTACAGTTATAATAAAAGTTAAGCACTGATCAGTATTGTACTTCAGAATATGTGTTGTTTCACCAAATTTTTCTGTTTTATGTTGGATATCACAAAAGCTACAGTGTTACAGTGTCTTTCTAGGAGCCGTTTCATTTGATTTTTCAGATCCAAATACATAAAAGAAACCATCAGTTTCCCCTTCCGTAATGTCTTAAAAACTTCATTATGACTTCATTTCACTGGTAAAACTGAAATACGGCAAATTTTTCGCTAGCTGTAACCCATTAACAAAGTGTTTTTGACGTGGGTTTACAATGACCTTTTTTTCTTTATTAAGATCTAGAATCAGTTCCTAAATTATTTCCTTTTCTTACTGAATCGCACTGTATAATACCCATTGAAATTTAAACTAGCAAGTAATGATCTCTTAAAAAAAAAAGTTTCTTCAAAATTCCTATAGAACTACAATGTCAACTGCCAATTCAACATGACTTTCAATGTTACAAAATAAATAATCAGTTTGTTATGATGCGACTACAGAAAACTTATTTAAATAAACTATTAATACTCTTCTTATTCTTACCTTCCTCATCATTTTTGGTTTCGTGAAAAATTCTAATTTAACATCACCTTGTACAGGTATACACTGTTCTAGATGAATACACAAATTTGGTACACCTTTCTTCACCTCCAACAATGTAGATGAATGTACTTTATTCTGGCCTTCCAACACAACATACTGCATATCTATTAAAAGTAAAAATTTGAGGTCAGTACATTAAATTGTTCTACAAATGTTTAGCAACAATAAATTCAATGTAAAATAAAGTTTTATTTTTGTTTAAAACCTGAAAATTAAAAAAATTTGGGCAAACTTGAACAGCAGGCATAGTATTTGTACAATTAGAATTTTCTCTTACAATTAAAATTCTGAAACTATGTTATATTTTATATAGGGAATTTTTTTTTTCTTATCGCCATTAAGACTTAAAATATGGTTTTCTGACATGTATAGTTTCATATTCTGACATACGTAGTTTCATATTAAACTTTCATTCTGAGTTGTGAAACTCCATTAAGCAATATGATGTAAGAAAGGTGAACATTAATAGAGAAATGCCCTAAAGCAAGGTAAAACATTTATAAAAATTAGAAAGAAAAAAGGATATACAGAGCAAACAAATTAAACCGAACAAAGGGAATTATTGATTGAGTATAGGAAATTTTCATTCTGTGACAAGACTACTTGCTGTTTAGTGTTTCAGGTTAAGTTGTTAGTTCATATACAAACAGAATTAGTGGTTTTTGTGCTTTTATAATTCATTGTCAATTAGTCTTTGATGACCTTGTGAGTTTCTGTTATAAGTTTGTTTTCACTTCTAGTGAAAACAGTTAATATAGGGTTTCGTGGCGTGACCTCACGAAAGCAGTCAAAAATTGTCTGTCCCAACACACACAAATGACTTAAAAACAGATTGTCAGTGAGTGTAGTGTGAGATTAGGAACTATAAATGAAATCGTGAAAAGGTTTAGGGAAAAAGGTTCCATTTCTCAGAAGAGAAAAGGAAAATGTAGACAGGAAAAGAAAACAAAGCCTACACAGGATCGATTACTAATAAGATAAAGCAAAATCAATCCGCAATTGTCAGCTTAATTTTGATTGATGACCTTATTAGGAACTTGAGAGCCAGTGGGACTAATGTTTCTGATATGACAGTTAGTAGAAAATTGTTTGCAGCAAGGATTGCTCAGAAACCTAAAAAGAAGCAGTTACCAACACAGGTTATGAAGACACAAAGACTTCAACGGGCAAAGGAACATAAAGAATGGACTATTGGGATGTGGAAAAAAGTTATTTTTTTCAGAGGAGGCTCATTTCTTTGTCCAAGAGGAAAGTGTAGCTTACTTCGTAAGTCAGCAGATGAGAAGACTACTACACCAGCACACCTGTAACAAGCTCTCAAACACCCAGCCAAAAAGATATTTTGGGGATCTTCACAAATGAAGAGCCAGGAGCACTTATACATGTGGATGGAGTAATGACATCAGATGGATACATTAACCTATCCCAAAGAAAAATGGTCCCACTTATGCAGAAGAAACCAGAACTCATTTTCCAACAGGACCTTACACCATGTCACACATCAAAGAAAGCAAAAGAGTTATTCAAAAAACAAAAATTTGAAAGCTCTCATGGCCAGGGAACTCTCCTGACTTGAATCTGATTGAAAATATATGGGCCATACTAAAAAGAAGACTTGGGGAAAATGAATTTTAGCACAAAAATTGACCATATTAGTTCAGTTATACAGGTTTGGTTTCAAGATGAAGAAATCAAAAATCATTGTTTTACGTTATTGGGATAAATGTCAAAGAGGATTAGTGAGATAATAAAAAACAAAGGAGGACACATAAATTATTAAGTTTTCTGTTACAAAGTAATTACTAATTTTTGAACTACATCAATTACATTTACTTTTACCACATACTTCCATCTCAAAAAACAGAAAATATGATAAACACTCTAGTATTTACAGACTAATTTATATAAACTCTATTAATGTAATACTCAACACTGATGATTAATGTATGTATTCTATTTTAGTGCTTATAAATCACCAGAGTTAATGTCATAAACTCTGGGCAGCTAATAGACCATGCTTTCTTCCACAAACTAACATCTTCACAGCGGCTCAATGCAACCAGATTAGCTTTATCATTTTAAAAATCATTTATTTCCATCTTGTTATATAATTTTTATATGATATTAGTGTACACTCTTTCTAATATATAATAATTGTTTTTTCATAATCATAAGTCAGGTATAGAACTGAATTTTATGATAGCAATATTTCAGTGAAAACTATTTCATTTTTTTAACCCTAAATTATTCATTATAAACAGTGAAGATATGTATAATTTATTAACAGACTCCTAAAACCCTCAGTTTACAACAGCACTTTGGGCAGACATTCACTGAGCTAACAACTGAACGAGTGGGTCATCTGTATCAGGTAGCTGATGTTATGCAACTTTGATTTTAATTTTTATTTGAAGGCATTATGTATCATTAGTAATAAACATTCTTTTTATTTCCTTGTACGACTACAATGAAGTACTGTAATCGCAAAAAATTTTGGTTTTCATATTTCAATGGAAATATCCATTTTAACCATCCCTGAATCCATTTTGACTAGTTTTGGTGCCGACATTTGTATGTACATACATATGTATCTCAAATAGCTCAAAGATTAGCCATAGAATGTTGAAATTTTGTATTTAAGACTATTGTTAACATCTAGTTGTGCACCTCCCCTTTTGATTGCAACTGACTGAACCAAAAGTGTCCAAAAAAGCCCAAATTTCAAGAACATATGGATTTGAACTTTTTTCAAAAATTTACTACCAGACTGGTAATTGCGCTTTTGTTATATAATCACAAGTGGTATTTATTTTCATGGTTCTGGAGTTATAGTAAAATAAAATTTTAATTAATGAAATATTTGGATCTTAAAATGGGAAGGCAAATCGGTTCATACCTGACTACATTTCTTTCTTTTTTTCTTTTTTTTAATTTAAATAAACTGGTTTATTAAGTAAACTCTGATAGTAAAAAAAAATTACAACACCAGATTCAATAATAATAATAAAAAAAAGAATTTGAAAAAATCACAAGTTATTAGTGAAATAAAATTTTATATACTAGACGTACAAGGAAATCATGTGATGTTCACATCAGACTTTTTATATTACTAAAGTTGCTAGTACAACAAACAATAGCTTTGTTCATGATTTATTATTAAAAAGCCTATAAGAAAATATTACATATCTTTTTTCATTTAAATGTAATATTGATGATAGAAAAAAAACAATTTTTTTTAAAAATAACATAGTGTTAGAATATTTTATATATATCATCAAATGATGTCGATATTTGTTGAGTAAATAATGTAAATTAAAATACAAGTAACAAGAATAATAAATAAACTGATGGGGAATGCAGTTCTTTGATTCCTACTACTGTGCAATTATTGCTGTCCGTTATTGACTGGCTTTATTATTCCTCCACTCAGAAACAGGAGATCAACAAAGTAATGTCACAACTAACTTAATTCAAAATCCACACAACTATGAACTTATTTTACTTTCAATAATAAAAGACTATACACTGTTATCATAATTCTGTAGTGTATCTACAGTTGTTAAATGGGATCTTAAAATGGGAAGGCAAATCGGTTCATACCTGACTACATTTCTTTCTTTTTTTCTTTTTTTTAATTTAAATAAACTGGTTTATTAAGTAAACTCTGATAGTAAAAAAAAATTACAACACCAGATTCAATAATAATAATAAAAAAAAGAATTTGAAAAAATCACAAGTTATTAGTGAAATAAAATTTTATATACTAGACGTACAAGGAAATCATGTGATGTTCACATCAGACTTTTTATATTACTAAAGTTGCTAGTACAACAAACAATAGCTTTGTTCATGATTTATTATTAAAAAGCCTATAAGAAAATATTACATATCTTTTTTCATTTAAATGTAATATTGATGATAGAAAAAAAACAATTTTTTTTAAAAATAACATAGTGTTAGAATATTTTATATATATCATCAAATGATGTCGATATAAATACAATCAATGACATGTACAATAACACGTGTATCTTCAGTGTATCAAATTACAAAAATCAAATACAGTTTCTTAACTTGTAAAAACAATATAATGAATATATTACAATAAACCAAAATTCATGAAAGTCCTATTACTTTTATTGTTTATTAATGCAATATATACTTATTACAATCAACTACCCATCAATCATTGTAACAATTAATTAGGATCATTTTATTCATGAATACAACAGGAGTATAATTCTATTTTATCAACAATTTTATATTGTGTTTGCTTAGTGTTCGATAAGTATTGCATAGTACTTAATTTATACTTTGCATTTTGAACAATTTTTAAATGTAACATAAACAAATAATTGAAATCTAATTTCATTTTTATTGTCACGTTAAAATAATGAATGATAAATTAATATTAGTAGTCTGTTAATCTGTATGTGAAAGACTGTTTTTTAATTCTTTTCCCAAATTTTTTTCAAATGATTTTAATTATATAAAAATAGATCTCAGAGTCAGAGGTAAGAGTATAAAGTTTCTCGTATTATTTTAAACATATTTTTTTTTACATATTTCTTAAAATTTTTGTTTATCTTAGGTTAATTATTATCATTGTCGTCATGATATTGGTAAAAATATATATTATTTGCTTTCTTATTCCATAATATTGAATTAATAAACAAAAAACTGACTTCAGAAAAAAATAGTACTCAAATAACCACAATTATATGTCCTCCTGGGAAACTACGAGTGAAAGATCATAAAGCACTAAGTATTGCATACTTTTTGCAGCATTCTATAATACAGTAGTCTAATGAAGTTTAATGTGGGGCGAAAGAAACAAGTAGGAGTAACTGGCAAGTGATGGCATATAAAGAATTCATGTAAATACGGCAGCAGCTTCCTCAAGATTAGATTTTATGCTTATTGATCAGCTAATCCAAACAACTGTAGAGAACAGTAATCATGTATATTACAAATTTTGGAATGAAAGGCCAGGATTTTATCAAGAGAACGGAACAAGTTTGAAAAAGCTGATACAAATAGTTTAGTTTTCTTATCAGGAAAAGAATAGGAACATTACCAGCAATGTGCCAAAGTAGATGATCAATATCAGAGATATCCAGGCTATAATCTGTGTTCTGATTAGACCAGCTTCTTTCTAAAGGGTTACTTAAAAGAAATTGTATATAGGAGCAATCCGCGCACCCTGCAGGAATTTAAGACAAACATTAACAATGCTATCCACAAAAAAGACAGGACACAGCTGATAAGAGTAGCCAGGAACACGATCAAATGTGTTACCAAGTGCACAGAAATGGATGGACAACATTTTCAACACCTTCTGTAAATTATTATATAAGTGTTTGCCAAATAAACTATTATTTATAGATTAAACTAAACAACTGATTAGACATCTTTTAAGTTGAACATTCTGAATAATCCAGGATTAAATATAATAATGTATAGATCTGGTAAATTTTGTTAGTATTACGAAGATGAATCAGTAACTCTTATACATAATCTATTATGTCTATGCAACCAATTTTTTTTTTCAAATATTTAATGTATGCAAGTCTAATGATATTGTCAATTTACATATATTACTAAAAGATAAAATGTTAAAGCCAGTAATAATAGATATATGTACTTTAATATTTATTAATAGGTGGAATTTATTAACTTCTTTATAATAAGTATGTTTAAGGTAAAATGATTTTTATTATGAGTAGTTTTAAAGTTAATATTGTTCCATTAAATTCTTTTCTGTATTTATATAGTTCTTAATTTGAATTTATTTTTTACCTTATGTATTTTTTATAAACAGGTCTAATTTTCTGCTAAAGAATTGTATTCTGATGCAATAAATATACTCATTTATTTGTATGTATTAGGCTTACTTTGGAACTTTGTATGATAATATAAGAAAAAGCTTTTTAGACACTATTTTATAGCAAAATCTAAATAAACAAAAAGAAACCATACCATAGTAAGAATTGTTATGATTCTACCATGTGATAAATTATATTGTTAAAAATTGTATTTCAACCAAGAATTGAACAGTTTTTTTAACAAGCAAATTTATAAATGAATACTTTCACAAAATGTTTAATGCACGTCACATGATTCAAAATCACCTACAACAACTAATTTGCAAATATTTTTTCCAACTTCTCTTAATAAAAAAAAAAAAGATACAATAATTATCAAATAAAATATATATTACATTATTAAATAATATATTTAAGGTATTTACAAAGTAAATACTTTATTCAATTAAGATTTCCAACTGATTCTAAATCCAGTGTCATTCCAAGTCAATAAGACTACATCATGTAATTAAAAAGTAAAATGAATTTCCTTATAATTTTATAACAAATGGTAGAGATATGTGCATAAATATTGAGAACAGTAAACTAATAAGTTGGTTAAATGGATAATCTAGCCACAAACTGACTGCATGATTCTTTCTATACACATAAGAATTAAAAAATAAATAGAAACATCACTTCATATGACAAAAATAACTGAAATTATGTTTTTGCATGCAGCCAGAAGATGCTATACAATTGACATGATAAGTAATGGGGACATTAGTTAGTAGATAGAAATAAAACTGTAACCAGGAAATATCAGTAAATATAAATAGCAAAGGAAAGATTCTATCAGCTAAATGAAGGCTTGTGCCGGCCTCCAAGGTGCGAGTAGTAGCGTCTCGGCCTTTCATCTGGAGGTCCCGGGTTTGAATCCCGGACAGACATGGCATTTTCACACACGCTACACATCATTCATCTTCATCCTGTGACGTAAATACTTAACTGTTGTTCTGGAGATTGAAAAAAAATGAAGGATAAACAGATTAATAATGTAGACATAAAAAATAAGTCTCAAGATAGATCTTGGTAATACCTGTTAGATATGAATGGATTCATATTTAGTTATATCTGTAGGACTCATTAATTAGATGATTACTTCATTAAAATAAAATGGAATACATTAATTTCATTTTTTAATTATATTTTGAAAATTTTAACAATTTACTGGGAATATTTAACAACGAATTCACTTCATTTGCTAAAGATATGGAAAAAAGGACATGATATTAGATACTGAAAAGTTAAAGAAACCTGTTCTTCATGTATTGGCTGTATCAGATAAAAAAAGAAGTTAAAAACACTTTGATGTTTGAAAGCCAGATCTTTAACAACACCAAACTTTTACATCAGAATTTTCAATGAACATGTTGCAATATCCTTTAAATCTCAGGGGTCAATGAACTTTGAAATATATTTTCTTAAACCAGGTGTAAAAGAATTACCTCAACAACTTTGATGTCTTATTAGGAAAAAAAGTATAGTCCTATTAATAAATGGTTGAGATCTCTTTAACTAGTAAGTCATAAAGTTTCCCTTAGTAATACAAGGTAGCACTGTGATTGCATACGTTAACTGCATATGTCAATCACCATGAATCCAAAGATGAAAGCATAATGTGTAGAGTGATTTATTAAAACAAAATTAGACAGACAAGTTTGACACAATTTTAAAACTTTGTATAACTTCAGCCACCCTCTGGAACAAGTATTAGTCTTGGTATGATAAATTTAATGAAACTAGAAGTGTTGAACATATGAAAGGTGCAGGCAGGCCTAGAATATTAGATGGACAAATGGATATCATAAATCAGTCCTGGGAAGTTAACTCAGAGTGCATTATGCAAGTTAAATCTTCTGAAACATACTATATAAAATATTTTAAAGAAAAAATTAAAGTTGCGTTTTTATAAATTGCAAATATTGCAACACATTACACCACAAGATCACATTGCCAGAAAGGAATCTGCTATGAAAATGACTGAAAGAATTTATAGCGATAAGTTATCTTAAAAAAAATTATGTTCTCCGACAAGGCTATATGTTATGCATTTGGAAAAATGAACACTCACGTTCATATGAAATATATATGGGGATTAGAGGACCTACATATTACTCTTTATCATATTAGAGATAGCCCAAACATTAATGTTTGCTTAGGACTGCTTCACAATTGGGTGATTGAACCTTTTTTTTTTTGTGGAAATAGCAGTTAGTAAAATATCTATCAGGACTTGTTAGAAGGATTTGTTTACTCCCAGCTTGAAGAGTTAAAACCCAAGTTCATATTTCAGTAAGAAGGGACTGCCATCACATTCGGGTTTATCAGTGCACGAATCCCTCAACAACATATTTCCAAATAGCTGGATTGGACATGATGGACCGACTGCTAGGCCACCTCAATCGTAAAATATAACTCCATATGATTTTTTCCTATGGGGTTAGGTTTCATCAAGGGTAATTTATACAAAACTTGTACGGTGAATATTGATGACTTTAAGAAGAGGATCGTTAATGCATTCCAACTCATAGATGTGGATATGTTACAACAAAAACGGCATGGAATTGATTACAGTTGGATATTTTACGAATTACTAATAATGCACACATTCAATTTCTTTGATTACATGTAAAAAAAAGTTCAGTTTTAATTTTTCTAAATTCATATAACCCACTTTTATATCTTAAAAAATAAAGTATTTACTCAACACCAAAGTTGTTCCGATAATAATCAGACACTGTATTTCATATGTTATCATATACAATGAATTTATTATATGATTATATACAATATATAATACATTTAACAAATCAAATATATTGAAACCAACATTATTCAATAATATCTAAATAGTTAATAACAGTATTTAAAATATTTCTGGCTGTTTAACGACTTAAACTTTACCCTGTGATCAAAATACGTTTTTAATTTCAAAACATGTTAAAAGCACTTCCCACACTTTGTAAAATATATAATTTGTTGATCCCTAGTTATTATGCAGTATGGAACTTCACATCATTTTCATTCTATAATTCCACTATTAAGAAAACAAAAACTTAAAACATTTTGAATAGTATTATTTATTTTTAATGTAAACATATTTTATAATTTTATATATATTAATTAATGTAAACACTTTTAGGGATAGGATGAACAAAACACTTACTTCCTTGTCCCCCGTTAAATAATGTAGGAAGTGGTTCAAGTCTTATTTCTTGAATGAGAAGAGTGATCGGTCGATACTCAAGTTTATCTTGAATAATGGATGCATAGTACTCAACATAACGCCTCTGACTTGGAATTGTTACTCCCTGTGCAAAGTTTTTTCAAAAATAAAAAAATTAATGTTAACCTAAACAGTCAGAAAATACACATTATACAGAACACCAGATAGTTGCTACTTTAAAAAAAAAGAAAGTACTAAAATAACATGTGTGCATGTGTTCTCAAAATATGAAGGAGGTCTTTTAACTATTTAATATTTAATAAATTCAATTTTTTTTCTTGAGGATAACTACACTTCACTTTGAGAAAAACAATCTATTTTAATATTCATATGTAAGAATTCCTTTAATTTCAAACAGAAATGGTAGTGAATCAAACTGAAAGACAATGGCGTAATCTATCAGTTGAAACAAGTGTATTTTCATCTCTGTTGCACCCTCTCCCTTTCATTCATTTCTCTCTCACTCATCTCTCTCTTTCTAAAGTTGCATGAATCGACAGGACTCTGTTGTAGTACAAGGTTTTTATCAAAGATATTGTAACTCCCCATATATATTGAAGTCCACAAAATAAATTTATAACTAATTAAAGTGATAAACATTGTTAAATTTTTATGTTAATATTTAATAATGGTATTTTGTTAATAATATTTCATTTTTATATTTAATAATATTTTGTTAATATGGTTTCATTTTTATGTTAATAGTATTTAAATAATTCAGTATTTGTTGTGTGTAATCAGAGATTTTGAATTTGCCAGCTTATAGAAAGCACTAGAAACAGTAAAGTTGTATCTTTTGTCTTGCATTACTATTTTTACAGAAGAATGAATTTTTACTTGGCAATTTGCACTGATAAAGTTTAGTTTTATAATTAATGTAATTATTTATATTGTTTGGAATTAATTGTATTTATTAATAAAGTAAATATTAGTAATAGAAGTAAATAGACTTTTCTAGTGTTTTCTAGATGTACAACAGGCAGTATTTAAACGGGACGAGGGACTTGTGGATTGACTAATTTATGTATCGTAGTTCCAATAGGTGACACTGTCGTACTGCGCAAAAGTTTAAATTGTTTCATACAGATTTTTTTAAGTGTTATAAGTGTTTGTTTTTTTGAAAATAAATTATTGTAAGGAAGTTTGATATCGTGTTGGTTATTTATGAATCATTCTCTCACTACAACTCATAACTCTTTAAAAACAAAAATTGGCATGTACCATTCTTACATATACTTTTGGCGTTAAACATGCCATTTTTAAAGATGCCTGCCTAATTTTTTATAGAAACCCAAATCAGGTCTCAAAACTCAAATGCAAATACTCTGGATTCAACAGAACTGAACTGATAGATTTCTCAGAGTATATCTTTATTTATACATCTACAAATAAATAAATAAATATTTATACAAAGTGTAATCATAAAATAACAAAAATTTTAATCTTTATCAAAACCAATTTAGTTTTTCTTCTACACTGATATTATCCCCTTCAAAGTAGTCCTCTAGAGATGTGACACACTTGTACCAGCATTCCTTTTAATGTTTAAAAAATTTGTTAAATGCAATTTTTGATACAGCTGTAAGTACACTTAGTGATTTTCTCTTTATTTCAACTACTGTTGCAAATGATTGTCTTTTAAAAGTTTTCTTCAGCAATGGGAACAAGAAAAAGTTGCAGGGTGCCATATCAGGAGAATATGAAGGCTGGACATCAATATGGAGTTATTTTGGTTAGATAATCCCAAATTAATAATTAAGTGTGAGCTAGAGTTTATCATGGTGCAAAATCTAAGAACTGACAGCCAAAGGTTTCTTTATCAGACTACCAAGTTATACAATAAAAAACTGCTACACAGAACTGTGTTTGACGACAGAACCTTATAGTAAGCATTCACAATGGACATCGCCATTGTAATATAAAAAAATTAAGGAAAATCTTACACAATTCTATCAAACTCTTTATGCTTTTTTCTAATCTTGGTTCTTCAAGAAGCTTTCATTGGATTGACTGGACCTTCATCTGAATATCATAACTGTACACCAACATTTTTTTACCAGTTATGACAAATTTAAGTAATTCTGAATCATCTAACAATAAATAATCTTAGCGATGTCAGCTAACAATTATTAGAATGTTGCTTTTGTTGAAAATTCAATAGTTTAGAAACAAACTTGACTTCTACAGATTTCATATCCAAAATGTTAGTCAGAATTGTTTCACATGAGCCATAAAAAATTCCCACCTCTTTTAAGTTATCAAATAGCAATTCAATGATTATCGACTAAAATGTCTTTATTTTGTTCATAATTTTGTCAGTTTTTCTTTTAACCTCTGGAAACACCATTAAGGTATATTTTCAGAGGATGAGATGAATGAATTGTAGCGTGATGTGTTAAGACATCCAACCCTCTTGCCATCATAATGGGCTTTTTGAAATTGTTAATTGTTTGTATCACTCATAAACCCTTGGTGTTAAAATAATATTATCAGCCAAAGCCTTCTCTGACAGCTTTACCACCTCATTTTATTTCATTTTACTTCACTTTTAAAGCAAACCCTTTGTTCTGTCATGTCACAAAAGATAAATTGTCACTCATAATATAATACATCCTAATTACTATTACTAGGCTGGCAAATTTGAACTATGTGTCTAATTTAGCTAAAGCTATTGACATACATTAAACACAGATCAGCTGCCAAGTGTGAGAAAGAGGAGCTCAGACAATAGGACAGAGCATGCAGAATTAAAAAATTGTAATTTTTTATCATACTTCTTATTTATTCCAACTAACAGTCATGATCAATAACTAACTAGCAGTGTCATCAGCTTTTTTTTTTTTTTTTTTTTTTAACCTCCGGAACCACAGTTAAGTATTACATCAGAGGATGAAGATGAATAGATGAATGATGTGTAGCGTATGTGGAAATGCCATGCCTGACCAGGATTTGAACCCAGGACCTCCGGATGAAAGGCCAAGATGCTACCACCTTTCATCCGGTGTCATCAGCCGGTATTTCAATATGTTAACAGTATTTCAACTTTGATTATAAAATCATAAATGATATCTTTTAGATACCACACATAATTATCATTTCCTTAAATAAATATGAATACACTATATATACACACTGAAACATAGATTGTTAAGGAACTGATCATGACTGTTATATGTAAACAACTTAAGAAAAAATAAAATTTACCTTGCGGTCAGTTGTTCTTTTCTGGCCATAAAAATTTAAAGCTTCAGCTGCAGTTTCAAATTGTCTGCTATGAAGCATGTAACAGCAAACCATTACACCAGTGCGGCCCTGAAAATAGTCATACTGTTATAAAAACAAAATTCACACTATAAAGAAAAAAAACTACCTTACTACATAATCAACATCATATATATCAAGCTACTCCAACTTACCTTTCTAAAGCCAAAAGTGATGAAGTCATTAAGACTCACTATATAAATACTGACATATATTTCAAATATACACAATAGCAGAACCCAGTTTCTATGATCGTAAAACGAGAAAACATTAAAAGAATAAAACAGATATATAATATAAACAGAGCGGTACACAGAAAGAAAATTCTGACTAACAAATTTTTTTATATGGATTGCACAATATGACTTCTACCTTTTTTTCAAAAGAGCACACCGCCAATATTTTATACTTAATAAAAAGACTTATGAACAGATCACAGGAACCAAACAGAATTTTTTAAAAAGCTTTAAAAATAAAGCTTATTATAAAAAATTGTAAATTATTACAAGTTCTTATCTATGTACAAACTATAACTGCATAGCCATAATTTTACTCCTCAATTGATCACATCTATAGTTCCCATGGTATGCTAAACTTTTATCGATACTGTCTTAACTAATCTTTATATATCTTACGTTCATGCTTTTAATAGAACTGCTACTACCTTTCTTCTAATAACAGGTTAAATGATAAGCCTAATAAAAGAATTAAAAATAAATGCTTAACTACTCATTACAAAAAAATTAAATCTGTACAAAGCATAAAATGCTTTATAGAGGCTTTGTGCTGATAATAAAGACAGTATATTGTGTTATGTTATTGCAAACAGTTTATAGTTCACCTAAAAGCTTCCTACTTTGGGTTTTTCTTGAGGCTGTTCTTAGGTAGGTGTTCAGTATCTGGAGAATACTGATTTGCTTGCAAGTTAATTCATGGACCAATCCATAAATTCTATTATCTAAACCATGAATGCTATTCTTTCCTCTAAACCAGCATTTCTCCAACTATGTATTGCACCAAAAGTGATCTGCCCTTGTTTTTTCAAAAAAAAAAAAAGAAAAGCAAATTTTAGCAAGTTTAGAAATCACACACAGCAAATGTCTTTCTCTTTCTCTCCTAGTACTAACACTTCACAAAATATGACATGAGTTATTTGGAACTTGGTGTAGCAATGACAGTGAACCAAAACCTCAGTGCATTGTTTGTAACAAAGATCTTTCTAACGACTGCATGAAACCTGCAAAATTTAAATGGCTTCTGCAGTCATATTTGTTACTCATTCATATGAAGTACAAAAAATGATTGTAATTGCAAAAAATTTAAATTTTTAGATTTCAATGATGTTTTGGCATGATGTCTGTACGTATGTATGTATCTGACATAGTTCAAAGATGATTAACCGTATAATGTTTTAGATTTGGGACTGTTGTAACATCTAGTTGTGCAAATCCCCTTTTGATTGCAATTGGCTAAACCAAAAGTGTCCAAAAAGAGTCCTCATTGAGAGCTTTTCAACAATATATAATAAGTGACACTTATTTTCATTGGTTCCAGAGTTATAAACAAATAAAATTTTAACTAATGAAATATTTGGATCTTATAAGGGGGAAGCACATCAGATTTAATCTCCTATTTTTATTAACTTTTGTTTTTAAATTTAAATATATTGATTTATTAATAATTTATTAACCTCCGATTGTAAAAAAAAAAATTTACAATAAATAATTATTCAATAATTACAATAAAAAAATATATGAAAAAATCATAACTTGTTAGTGAAACAAACTTTTTGTACTTCTAAAAATGTCTACATGTAATTTAATAGACATACAAAGAAATCATATGGTGTCTACATGATAGGTGGAACTTATGATTATTTAATATTAATTGAAAATTATTATTTAGAATCATATTATTTTTATTTAAGCATTTGTTTCAGTCTACTTGATTATAAATAATGCTATAAAATTTAGTAACATTCTTCTGTTTTGTTTTTGTTTTCATCTTGTTGTCTTTTGTTTTCATTTTGTTGAAGATTACATCACCATAATTTAAAAAACATAGTAATTAGATGGATATAAGAATTACATTTATTTAATGAGTAATAAAGGGACTTTTACTCTAACCTAATATTTCAGATATGGTTGTTGAATTAGTATTTGTATAAATATTTTATGTTAATAAAAATTAGTAATTTAGCAATTGGGTAACTGTCTATTTAATTAAAGAATTGGAGAACCATATCTCACTTTCAGGTGAAATAAATTTAAATGTGCAGCAAAAAAAAAAATATATATATATATATATATATATATATGTAATTTAATAGGCAAACAAGTAAGTTATGTGTTATCAACATCAGATTTTTAATATTTATTTCTTGAGAAACACAGAAATAAAAAAGTAAACCAATCAAATTTTTTCCATATGTGTTAGATGTGTTGAAAAAATGATGATATTAAGCAAGACTTCAATATTTCTAGTTGCAAAATATACAGTTAAAACAATATTTAGCAGAAAATTATTTAAAGACATTTATTTAATACCACTCTCAAATGATACAGTGACAGGCCACATCAATACATGACTAATAACGTAGAATCTGAAGTTATTAGCAGAAAATAAAAGCTCTATTTCATCCACTTCAGACAGTTGAGATAACACATGTTTCAAATGATGTACAGTTGATTTGTTAAGTGACAAATTTTACAATGAAATTCATGAAGATATGTTATTTTCAAAGACATTGCCAACTTGTACAACTAAAGAATAAATTTTTCAAGTTCTTAATGAGTATATACAAGAGAATATAAATGACTGGAAAATATGTGTAGGTTTTTGTTCTGGTGGAGCTCATCATTAGTCATACTAGCATTGAAGATGAAATCAAATGTTCCTGATCTTACCTGGATCCACTGTTTCATTCACAAGGAAGCCTTGGCAGCAAAAGTATGTCATCTAAATTTAAATGATTGTTAGGAGATAGCATTAAGCAACTTTATTAAGGTAAAGACCTCTGAATAGCAGAATATTTTATGCGATGACATGGGTAACAAGCAATAACAGCTTCTTTATTCTGAAGTTTCCTGCATTTCATGGGGTACGGTATTCACAAGATTCTTTGATTAATGCAAGTCCAGTTATTTACAAATGGGATTTTATATTATTTCTTGCTGATGACATGTGGCTAAGTACATTAGCACATTTTTCAGATGTATTTTCAAACCTAAATTAATTAAATTTCTCTCTACAACGTAATTTTACTGTTCTCAATGGCCATGAGAAAATAATAGAGTTTGAGACAAAATTTGGTATGTGGGTCAGTTACATAAATAAGAGGAATTTTTCACATTTCCAGCCCTAGTCTTTTTTAGTTGAAAATGATCTCATTATTGAAAAAGAATTATGCAATAACATATGTTCATATCTCAAAACTCTGAGGTCACAATTTGAAGAAACTCACAGAGTCTTTGAGAGAGAATGAGATAAAAGAACCCCTTGCCAGGTAATAACCCAGAACCATTGAAAACTTACAAGCCATACTGATAAAGAAGATATGATAAAACAAAATTACTACCAATGAAGAGCTGATACGGCAGCTGATTGAACTGTTATAAGGACATCAATTTGAGCAAAAGGATATGAATTAATCTAAGAAAAAGCATGTCAGAGAGAGTAGAAATATTAACATAAAACAACGAAACATACATAAAGTTTTAAAATGTGTATATCTTTCTGTATTAAATAATTTTGAAATAAAATAAATTTAAAAGAAAACTATAATTTTAGTCTATAAATTTGGCCGCCTCTGTAAACTTAATTATTAAAAAACAAATATGATTTTCTTCTATTAACTTAATACTAATATAAAATTAACTGAATTAAATGAATTTTAATTAATTTAATTTTAAAAATATAGTGGTCCTAAAAAAAATGATAAATATACTTTTGAAGCAAACAAGAGTAAGATAGCAGTGTTCAGCGACAGTAGTATTCTGACTAATAAAAAGATCGATTCCCATTGAAAAAAAGTTTGAGATAGACTGCTCTAACCTATATATTCCCTTTTCTTTATCTTTGATTCCTTTTCCCTGAAGGTTTCATGGAATTCAGTTGGATACAAATTGCATATCAACCTGAATGGACTTCTGTTTCCAAGCTGGTAGTTAAAAAAAAGTCAATCCCTTGGCTGAGGTACAGCCAGGCTTCTGAATCAAACATATACACAATCCCTTTATCAATAACATCTGCTATTCATAGCATTAAGTACCTATCATAATGAATTTTTTATAAAAGTTGAATCTAAGAAAAAATACTGTTCAAAGTGATCTATAGGAAAGCCTTCTTTGGGTCTTTTTTAATTCAAATTAATCTACAATTGGGGTTTGGGGTGTAGACCATTGAATGTATCTTATAGATTAATTAAGCGAAATGATGATTTTATAGATTTTTGTGACTGCAAGAAAATTTTTTAATACAGCATAACCCATTTAAATTCTCTTCAAGTGAATTTTTATTAATACTAAAAAATAATTAATGATGTACAAAACCAATATTTATATACCTTCCCAGCTTTACAATGAACAGCCGCAACATTCCGATGATCTTCTGTTAACCATTTATGTACATCATCACAGAACGGTCTAATAACCTCTATTTTTGGTGGGTTATGATCATCAAAAGGATAATTAGCAACTCTCTGTCGGAATTTATTAACATCATATGAGCGTTCAGAGCAGCTGCAAAATAAGTATAAATTAAATAACAGTTAATTACAAAACAAGTAGAATGTTAAAGTGTACTTAATGAACTGATAAGAGATTTAAGGAAATATTATTTTGTTTCTGGCCAACATACTAAACTGCATACCTCAACATCTCTAAAGATAGAAGCAACCACAAACACTAAAGGATATAAAAAGTAATGTATAATAAAAACCACTATAAATCTCTCAAATCAAATAATACTAGGTGCACACTTCCTCCGATAGGATAATGCATTTAGAGTAGTTAATGACCATAATAGCTGATACAATACACAAGACCAAACAGTTTCAACAAAATGCATTCAATTTCCTACCAGTTTTAACATACTCTCTGCAAAAAAAGAAGTACTAATAACTGGACACAATTTGACTGAAGTTTGCCTATATTAATTATTGTTTAATATTACATGAACCAGTTTATCACAGAGTGAACCACTAGCAATAAAACAACTAAGTAATAAAAATAATCATATTAAGTTAATACGAAGGGTATTAAGAATCAAACATGCTTTGAAGAAATGTCATACATTAGCATATAAAATTAAACATTAGAACATTTATAACCTAAAATCACAAGTACTTTGGAGAATAACTAAATACTACAATGTAAAATGTTCTGTCCTTTACATAATCAAAGTAGAAATCCATCTTTTGGGACAATTTAACATAACACAAGCAACAGGTAAATTTACTGCAATATTTCTATGATAAGAAAACTTATGTAACTTAATTTTATCCAGTATTTATCTTCTACATTCAAGTTTTATTTATAAAATAAACCATTTTCATTCTGTGTTATTAATATTTGTTAAAAGCAGAATATAATGAAAAAAAGTCTGATATCTTTCTAGAAGAAACATTAGAAAGTTTGAACACCAAGAAGCAAAAAATTAATACACATCTGAAAAAAAATCAATCCATATGATAACTGTTTCTAAATGTTCTTTAATTTTATTTTAAACAATACTGACAAAGTAGTTTACCCCAAGATTGACAAACAACAAAGTTCAAAACTAAAACTCTCACGTAAGGAACTGATGTAATCATTTAATTTTATATTTACAATTCAAAACTAACAAACATTCAGTATATAATTGTAAGGTCTTCCCAATTATTTTTACAATTTATGAAAACTTGAGTGATTTAAATATAAACTTCTAGTATTTCTGAGAATTGTTAGAATTTCTTAACAACTGTCATTCAACAGTTGTCAAGACAGCTACTGTACAACAGTCATCAAGAAAAAACAGAGAATTGAATCTGCTTCAGACAAACTACTTACAGAAAAAGTTCCCAAAGTGTTTTTTTCCAGATACTATTTCTCTTAGTCATTAGCAAACAGTAGTACAAAAATCTTTGACTTTTTAAAATTATAGTGGTAAAATTTTATCTTTTAATTAATTTAAACTTGTATTTATCTTCTAGAATACTGTAGACCAGTTGTGACAGACTATTTACTAAAAATAATATTTACTGAATTCAAGAAATATTAAAATTTCTTGAATTTTGAGTAAATACTTCAATGTAATTTATAATCTTTTAAGAACAATGACAAATGATTAAGAAAATATGCACAGGGTATCTTTTCCCTGTAACCATCTCACACATGAAGTAATATGTTCTTTTTGCATACACAACCAACATGTGACACAAGTATATACGAGGTCTGTAAATAAAGTAATGAGACTAGCTAGTATCTTGGCAGCCAAAGTAGCAACACTGTAAAGTTTTAAATAAACATGTGGTTATATGAACAGCTGATTTATATTAGGTATTAATGTTTTTAATCTATTGTAGTCATGTGAAACATAAACAAATGTTTTGTGAAACAAGTTTTTGTTGTGTTACAAAAATGGGTGATACTGATTATGAGCAACGTTGTGCAATCAAGTTTTGTGTTAAAACTCAATAAAAATGTTACTGAAACTTTTTCAAAATTGAAAAGGACATATGGAGATGACACTGTCACAAGCCCAAATTTTTAGGTGACTTAAAGCATTTTCAGGTGGCCGGGAGTCGGTTGCAGATGATCCACACTCCGAAGGACCATTAACATCAAAAAGTGATGACAATGCTGAGTGAATCAGATACTTGATATGGTACAACCTGCAATTAACTCAGAATGATTGCAGAAATATTGAATTGAACCATACCACAGCCCATAAAATTTTAACACCACAAATCGGACATGAAAAAAAATGTGCAAAATTAGTCCCAAAAAAACCACAGGGTGGAAGTGTGCTACTATCTACTAGGGTAAATTGAAACTGATCTGATTATTTAAGTACACTGATTATTTAATGAATATTTAAGTACGACCCAGAAACAAAACGGCAGAGCAAGGAGTGGACACTTTAAACTCATCATATACCAAAAAAGCAAAATGAGCAAATCAAAACCATGTTACGCATAATTTATTTGTTCGATAGTAATGGCATTGTCTGAAAAAAGTTGTTTTTGCCTACAGGACAGACTAAATCAATATGTTTATTGAGAAATTCTTTAAAAAATGCAGAAATTCGTGAAAAGTGTTGCCCGAGTAAGACCAGCCATCAAAGGCAATGGATGCTGCATCAAGACAATGCATCTTGATTAATGAGTTTTTGGCAAAGAAAAATGTTCCTGCAGTTCCTCAACCACCTTATTCATCTGACTTGAGTCCCTGCAACGTTTTCCTGTTCCGAACTTTAGAAATTTACCACAAAGAACACCGTTTTGGAATAGTAGAAAACATTAAAAGAAATGTAACCAACCATCTGAACGAAATTCTGGTTTCTGAGTTCCAACACTGGATGAAAAGTGGGAAAACCATTTGTAAAATTACATGGCTTCCTAAGGGAACTATTCCAAATGTAATAGACTCCATATATAATTTGATTGTAAATAAAAAGTTTTTCTGAACCGGTATCAATACTTTATTTACAGAACTCGTAAGATTTGTCAAGGTAAGGATGATTGTGCTTTGCTAAAAATTTAGATATGTATGTAAATTAGTCAAATACTGACCTTTGATGGAGAAATTCACTCATTTTAATATAGTTAAGAGCATTAAGCTAAAAACAATTTGGCATATAAACCAAAGCATATTGGACATAATTACAGAAATACTAATATTCAACAGAAAATTAACAAATTAAGAATACTTACAGATTATATATTTTATAATGATCTCTGTGTTTTGATTCAAGGAACTTAACAACATCATCTATATGATTTCTGTACACTCCTTCTAATTTTTCTGCAGGAAAACCCATAGCGATTAGGTTGTCCTGTATGTCTACCACTGAAGTTAAAGAAAACTTTTTTTATTTACATTAATACATATTTTTTTTAAAGAATATAAAAATACAATAAGAACAAAGGAATAACAATAAAGGGCATCACTGACTTAATGCATACATTTTGATACAGACCATACATTAAAATTTCTCAGTAATGAATACAAATCACTGTATGATGTAAATTACAATGAAATGCTTATTATCCAAATTGACCTTAACAATTCCAAATTAATTTCCAATACGGAACATAAATATACACAATATAATAAAATAGATAGAAGAACAATTGCTAACATTTACAGGAACCAAACTGCAATAGTAATAATCGAAGAACATACAAAAGAAGCTGTAATAAAAAAGGGAGTACGACAAGGATGTTCCCTATCCCCGTTAC